>JAZHYW010010253.1:0-225787 GCA_037355805.1 Ixodes ricinus
AAAAAATAGAAAAAAGAAAACGTTTGAGACGAAATGGTTAGATGTCTATTTTGTTCCGAACGCTTTTGGTCACGCACCCCTCGGTGCATGAACGCGACACCGATGCCCAATGACTTCGCTGTAACATGTCGCTGCGCCTGTGCTGTGGATTAACAGAGGACCGTTAAATCTTTTATCTATTGGTTCAAGAGAGTGGAGGCTGCTATGGCAGTGTTTCAGGGACTGCAAGTCCCTGTATTTCAAAACTCTGTCTACTGTTTGCATTTGTTTAAAGGTGGATATGCCACGGTTTGAATTGCTTACATCTGCGTCGCTTGTATGCTTGCTAACTGTGGCTTTTTTTTTTCAAAGATGTTGCAGATGCGGTTTCTTCCTCCAATCCAAGTAATGCTGCCTATCTGCTTGACAAGCTCAAATCCTTCCGAAACCTGCCTTGCTTCCTTGTGAACGACTTCCAGGAACACAGGCCGACATTTGAGTGAGTGATGAAGGACGGGTCAATGGCATTTGCTAATGTGCTGTGTCGAGATTAATGTTCAGACCATGGCTAAGTAGCATTTTTGTGGCGTAGTGTAAGCTGCTAAGATTCTGGTACATTCTTTTAGGCATTTTGCGGAGTTGCAAAGTGAAGAACAGTTATTTGCCACAAACTTTGCATACTTCTTGTGTTGAGGACTCTCTGGGCTGAGTCAAGTGATTGACACACTTCCGCCATTAAAAAATATTGTAATACAGTATGGTTATTCCACACCCCGCTTTACACAAAATTTGCAGCGTGCCAAGTTCACAAAAATATAAGAGCATGCAATACTTTCGGCACATATGGGAAGCTTGAAGTTTGCCAAAACTGATAGCTTAGGAACCACAAAAATCATCCACACTCAGTTTGCAAAAAAATTAGTGCCACTGTTGTCAAGGGCTTCATAGTTGGATTTTTTATGCTGTTTATCGTCAAGGGGCACACATACTTGACCTCATGTAATTATGCCTATAGTCACATAAGCAGTGCTTGTGGGCTTGAATTGAAGTTTCTAGTCTCAAAAGTTGTTTAGACTACAGTTGAACCTCGATTTAACGAAACCCGATTTTACGAATTTCCCGATTTAACAAACAAATTCGGATTCCCCGCGCAACCTATGCCCGCAAAATGTCTTTCTCGATTTTACGAAATTCCCGATTTAACGAAATAATTAGCGGGTCCCAATGACTTCGTTAAATCGAGGTCCAACTGTACATCAGTGAAGCAGATTGATTGTGTCTCGTATTACAAATTGCAGTGTGGTTTGAAACTGTTCTTTTTCAGGGTCATGTACGATCCCTCCATTTCTGAGGTGCTGAGGAGCTATGGCGAGATGCGGTTCACAATGCCAGAGAAGTAGGTGTCCTTCCCATCCCGGGGTTTTCCAGGGAGGGTACTTAGAGCCACTGCTTGAGAGCTGTCTCTTGTTCAGAACCATCTGCAAACATCTAATGGGGAAGGATTCCACCCCTAATGTTGGTCTTAGACAATCGTTATACATATGGGATACTTGGTGCCTTGCATGTTGTTTGCATAAATTTATGGAAACATACTTCCCATATTATTGCAGTATATGCTGGAACCTACAAGTGTTATAGCATATGCTGGCTAACTTAATATAATTTTAATTCTTCGTCTTCCTTTTTCCTTTTTCACTAGAGCTAGTGGTACCACTTTTTACCACTAATTTTAATTCATTCTGAGGTCACGAGAACTAATTTTTATATGCACCCTTTTCTTCACTGAATATTCTAACTGCATAGAGTGGGCAAAATATGAAGTCTGAAGCACAGTTATTTCTTACTGAACTATCAAAACATTCTTTTGGCTGAGAAAGTTTGAAGTACGTTCCCAGCCTGCTTTTGTAGCCGAATGTTTGTTTGCCCCTGTGCATGGTGTTTCTTTTTTTAGACTGTGTGAAGTCCTCATGCCAAATTACATGCAGTCCAGTGACAAATTTCTAAACTGGACATGCAGTTGAAAGCAAAGGCTGTGATCTGAATGGCTAACTTATTTCAATGCTCTTTTTTAAACATTTGCCATAGTGATGAGTGGTCAGGTTATACATCAAACTATAGTCGGTGACAGGTCAAGAACGAAATGGAAGCTCCTCCTACCTCTTTCCACTTTAGTAAAGCGAACGCTGGAGGGGAGGCGACACTCCTTTCCACAGTTCGCTCCGCTGAAGTGGAAAGGGGTGGGAGGAGCTTCCACCTCGTTCTTGACCTGTCACCGACTATAAATTACCTAAAGGAAAGCATCCTAGTGTCCCATTATTGACTAGCCACGCATTTGTTTGCCTTTTTGCAGACTGTCATTTGTATCCTCGAAAGACCTGCCTGAAGACTACATTCAGGATGAGCTGGACGAAACTGGTGAGCTTGCAAAACTGCAAACTTTTCTCTTTGTTTACCTGACAGTGCTGTAGATATTTCAGGGGCAGCGTGTGTACAAATCGGAGCACGTGGAGCGATAGCTCGTGCTGCAGAACCGAGGGATTCTGGGTTCAAACCTCATCCCGGCCCGTTTTGATCTGGACAAGCACAATAATAGGACAGTGCAACAATTTTCGAAACTTGGCCAATTCTCTGCGTGAATTAGTCTGTGTCGGCTATAGAACGCAGAACAGAAAACCACGTTTCTTTGCGTGCGATGGTTTTTATTTTATAAAATTGAACAAATCGAAGGTAATAGTGTTCCTCAACTCTCACACAGTCTTTCGAGCGAGGTCTTTGGGGGACCACCCGGTTTCCCGAGCCGCTCCCTCATCTCCTTTTCAAGAATTGGCATCGCCAAAGGTCACGACGAGCGATCGCCACAAAAACGGTTTGCTACGGGGCTGCCAGCGAGTGTAGCAGCAGAGGGGGACAGGTTTTGTTGACTTCTGTGCTTACCCCAGTGACGTGCCACCATAGTTCCCGTAACCACCATGCGCAGCTGCAGATCAGAAAATAATTGTTTTTTTCCTTGGCAGATTTTGGGGGAAGGTTGCGTTACCCCTTTAAAGATCGTAGGCTGGCAGTGGTACTGTGCCGGTGGAAACACCAGATGCCCATTGAGGCTGACCAACTTACGGCTTTCTACACATAAACACAACACAATTATAATCTATATAAAAAAAAGAGCTTAGCTGGAAGTTTTATTGAAATCATGCTAATTTTATTCATATTATGCTACTGAAGCTCATGGTAATAGGAAGACATTTAGTTACCACAGTTGTGTTAATATGTATGTTTATACAGCCTGAACTTGGGCTGCCTCAACGAATGACTTGTTTCTCAGTTGTAGATGCGCAATTTTGCCAGTGCTGTACATCTGCTGTACATCTTTAACGTGCCCCATTCAGTAGTGATACACGAACGCACACCGGTGCAACGTTCATCTAGATTGAAACGGGCAGGCGTAGGGATTGAACCCAGGATCCCTGGGTTCTGCAGTGCGAGCTTTTGCTCCACATGCTCCAAGCTGGTGGCACTAAGCCATTATGCCATTGATCCCCTTGAGTTATCACAAGTACTTGAGCAGTGAGACTGCCTGTGTAGCTGTCGAACACAAACTTTAGCCCCGGGCAAGAGTTGGCTAGGCCCTAAGGAGCTTCGCCCCTAGAAAGCTGTAGCATGCTTAATGAAGTGTATTTGTTTATTGAGGACGCGACAGATTTCTGGGCTCACAGCTAATTGCATGCCTCCAACCTTGTTGGAAAGTTGCCTTGCTGCATGCTGAACCCAGAGGAGCAACACAAAGTGAAGATTTCGGAAACAACAAACTACATTTAATGTAATAGGGACGGGACGGTTAGTTTAACATTGAAGAAGTCGGCGTGCGACCGTCCATGGCTGCTCTCAGCCCAGAAGCCCACGTACCACACTTCAGCTGGCAGTCTTTTATGGTCCGGGCAATGCCCCTTTGTTCCATGTAGTTCAGTGCACGCGGTGCATTGTATTGTGCACACCGGGGCACACCCTGGTGGGCACTGAACAGTGGCACAATTGGGGTGCCCACAACCTAGAATATTTTTCTCAAATTATACTTTTCACGACACGGTACAATGCAAAGTGGCGCCCTGACACTCGCAGCCTAAGCCACTCTTTCAGAATGGCCTTAACCAACTTTTTTTTTTTTTTTTTATTAAAGAGATAGTTTTACGGGCGGCACTTTGCAGAGATTTTGACTTTGTCTCCCCTTGTTGCCGCGAGCAAGAATCTCCTCTTGTCGCAAGGAGAGGGAAGCTGGGACGTCTCGTCGGTCTTGTCTCATGAGGAAAGCAAACAGGCGGGCCCAAGCGTCCGCCAATAATTGCGCGTCACAAGTAGAATGTCCATGTCGTCTGCTTCAAAGGAGTTTTCAAACATTCCTCGCGTTATGCGACAGTCCCACTTTGGCAGTGTCCAGTTGCTACGCATAATGTTTGATGGTTTTAGGATACTTCCATCACGCTTACCCACTTACCTCACGGATCACTGGTGGCAATTGTCAGTTGCATCCACAGACGCCAACGACAACGGCCATGAGAATTAGCCACGATCGCACCTCCGTGCTTTGGTACAAGACGGCACTATTTCACTCGCATTCGCGCGACCGTGCTACCACTATCGCTTTCGTTTCTTCGCGCACTGTAGGCGAAAAAATACAACTTTATTTTTATTATTTGGAACTGAAACTTTCTTATTTACTTTGTTACTAATTTAGTTTATTATACTAATTTTTATATCTTGGTGTTACTGCCATAAAGCGTGAGATCGAACGACACCTATTTGTCTTTCTGCAACAATGAAGGAGCAAACGGAGGCAAAACGAAATTTCTCTTCGCCGTCAACAGAGTGTTATTACAAGACTAAACATTGCTCTACACATAAAAATAAAATGGACAGCCTGGTTGGGAGATGTAGGGAGCAAATCGAAACTGAAACCTGCACCTGACAATATTCGGGTGTGGCACTGGAAGGGTTATCGAGGTGCAGCTATCGCATAGATAAGGGACTTGTAATGGAAGAGCCGACATTAAAAGCAAGTTTTCTATTATTTCCTTTTTTTGCACTCGGACTACCATGTGCGACGCTCACCATTAGGATATGGGGTTAATTATCTCTTTGTGTCCCGACGTTGTGATACAAGCAGATACTGAGTCATCCTCGTCTGTGGGCAAGCTGGAGGAGATCTCGACTCCGGCCTCAAGCATATCTGGTGACAGCATGCTGCCTGCCTCCAGCTCGGACGACACCCGTGAGTCCTCTCGAGCATTGCATGACTTACCGTACTTGGAATGCAAGTGCCGTCGTTTCTGCGGTGTAGCTTGGAACTTGGCAACCTGTGTAGTGGTATGTGTCAGCGCAAATGACAGTCGGAGCAGCTTGTGTTCTGTGTGTTTTTGAGCCATAATGTGGAAGCTGGCTGTATTCACACTTTTTCTTATTTTCTGTCGCACCAATATTATAAATTTGAACTGCAGGAGGTAGTCAATAGCACATCTTTCTCATTGCCACTTTCGCATTCACTTCGACGTGGTTTCGTAGTTAGTGAAGTGGCTCGAAACGTTTTCGATTGACGGTGGTAGCTGCTGCATTGTGGAAAGGCATGTTGAAGGAGATTTGCCTCCAGCCAGTGTGCTGTACAGTGTTTTTGATGGTTTCTTTACTTTGAGTGGAATTGATGTAGGAGACGTCTGTGAGGAGATGCGTGCTTTGGTGGAACGATTGTGCGAGATGTTGCATGTGTTCAAAAAAGACAGAGATAATCTTTTTTTTTTTTTGGGGCCAAAACATTTTTTTTAATACGAAGGTGCCTGTGGTTGCGCTTGCGGTGGAAGAAGCGAAAGTATGTATGTGAAGTGTTCTGTAGAGGCGCGGAAGGTACAAGAGAACGGAACCTGGGTGGCGGCAGAGAAAAGGCGAGGGGAGCACGTCCGCACAACGCGACGACGTCGGTATTTCACAACAGCGGCTGCCGAAAGGGGAGGAGGAGGAGGAGGAGGAGGAAAGCGTCACCGGAGCAAGAACAGTGGTGGCTCACAGGGCGGCAGAGAAGGGGGAACGAGAGAGAGCCTTGTCATGTGTGAGGAATGACAGGGAGAGGAAGAGCAGTTCCTCTGCTGTAGTTTTGCATCCATGCATGCACATGTTTTTGCCGGGTAGGGGCACTAACAGCTCTTGCTGTACAAGGAAAGGAAATTTGCAGACTCTATGAAACTTGCTTTTGTATCTTCCTCTCAACATTTCTAATGCGTGAGGAATTTTTGTGTTTGTGGCTGTTATTGAAGGAAGTGTAGAAACACCTGACGTTCAACTCCCATAACTTACCCGGGACTAGGATAACAAAGAAAAGTTACAGGACTTGTCTGTATTCTTGCTTCTCCAGTAAATCGTGTAAATTATAGGAGACGGACACCATCGTTTCTGGAACATGATGCAAATAGCCACCTATTTATGACAGTTGTACACTGCCATGGCCACTCACTCAAATGCAGGTGAAGGTGGTTGAAAACTTGTTTGCATGTCAAGCACAACTGTACCAGATATGTTTGCCATGAAGAACTTGATTTCTGGTTACCAATGTTTGTGGTTTGCCTCCTCTCTTGTCAGTGAGTGGCAAGCGGGTGATGGTGTCCCATGTTCGGGACCCCAGCCTCTTCTACGTCCAAGTGACCAGCCTTGCCGCCAAGCTTCAGAGAATGCAGGCGGAGATCAATGCCTACTGCATGTCACTGGGCTCGAGGCTGAACCCCGATAGAAAAACCCAGAGCCGGTAAGTGTGCTGGAAGAGTGCTCTTTTGTGTCGACATTTCTTTGCGGAGGACACGATCCTGGGGAAACTAACCCTTAACAGCTCCGTTGTTAAAACAAAAAAATGTCTAAAGCAGAGTTTGGACGTTCGAAGGCCTCTGCGGACAGCTGTTATGTAATAACCTGGCTGTGCCAGGTCTTTTACGTAACAGCTGTGTCTCAGTCGCGGACGTTCAGGTCACCCGGTGCGAATCTTGAAAGCCTCCGGAGTGAAATGACGAGAACATACCTGGACTGTTTGTCGTTTCGCGAACGCCCAATTGCCTCCAGCCAAATAGCATTCAGCTTGTGATCTTTCGGAGCGACATGGCTGCTGGAAGACTCGCTGTTGCGATCACTCATCTCGCAGCATTTTACAGAGCAGCGGCGCCGCTTTTCAGGAGCTGACATCTAAAAAAACGTCATTTGCACGCACAAGCAAAAAAAAAAAAAGCATGCTAAGAAAGCAAGAGAGGAAAATGAAAGTAACAAACCACGCTATGAAAGCTAAAACCACGCATTGCTTCCTATCACTAACACTGGCGACAGCTGCTAAACACACACTACTTCACTTCCGGAAGTCTCACTCAAGCACCTGGGTCAACACGAAATCACTGATCACTTCGGTGAAATGACTTGTCGAGGTAGGCGAGACAGGTGGGAGCAGAGACTTCGGCGGCCATGAAGAATGGCAAAGCTTTTGTTTGTTATTGAATCCAGACGGAAGTGCCCGTCTTCTAAACCTTTTGTAAAAAATAATAATTCTTATTACATAGGTTATTCTTTAAACTTAAAGATAAGCCGCTCAAAAGGAAATTACAACATATAACAAAGGTTTAACAACCAAGATCTAAACTGTCAATCAAACTCTTAGCCAATGAGAAGTATAGCAGCCAATTGCTGCTAAACGTCACGGAACACCAACTTCGTGGCGGGGGCGAAATAGCGGGAAACTAAATCAGTCTCTGCTATAAATATTGCTGTTAATTTTTTTCTCGTGGAAAAATTGTTTTTTAACATGCTTGTCCAAATTAGGCTGTTTAAAAAAAAAAAAAATGTTCTTTGCAGTTATTGTTTGATGAAATTTAGGGTTCCCTTTGTGCCCTCTTCCCACAGGCAAGATGTACCTGGCCCAGTTCCTCCTGGACAACAACTGGTACCGCTGCCGGGTGCTGCGTCTGGTGCCTTGCGACCTGGATGTCGTGGACGGAGCCAGCTTCAGCCAGAGCAGCTTCAAGGTCGAAGTTTTCTACGTCGACTATGGGAACTCTGAGGTGGTTCCCCTGTCCAGGTAAGCGGGCAGGGAGTGGCTCTACGGGCTTAAATTGTTGTGGGCTGTGCCTTCGTGCTTTTGTGGGTGAGCAAAAGCTCATTGGGAGGCAGAATGTAAAATTTTGAACCTTTTTATGCATTGTTATTAGCTTATGCTTACTATGCTATTTGGTGACAGCTTCTTGGCAACATGCAGCATTCCTGCTAAACTCAACATTTTTTATTTGTTTTATTCTTTTTTTTTACGAGCAAGTTACGTGTTTTGTGGCTTTGTGGAAGGTCTGAAGCGTGGGAAAATACCTTTACAGTTGTTGAATTAAAAGAAGATGACATGGAAAGAAACGTGTGGCGTTGGAGTGTCATTTTATAACCAAAGTATGGATTCTGTGTGACCTTTTGATTGTGACTTCGGTCGTGGCGCCAGAGCTTGGCCTTATTTTCTGGCAGCCTGGGCTCCTCCTCCCAATGACCTAACTATACTATGATTGCTAATTCTTGCACATTTCTGTCGAAACTGAACTTTTGGTATAAAAAAAGAGCAGAGCCTTGCATTGAAGCGTAACCTGCCTGCCGAGCTTTAAAGTAAAAGCTTCTGAAGTCTCCTTTAACTGCCGCAACTGCACCGCTTAAATAGTCGCAAGCTGGCCAAATGAAAATGGCGCAGAAAGAAGACGAAGAATAGAGTAGATAAACTTGTCCCTCTTCTTTTTGCGCCATTTTTGTTCCGACATGCACCAACTCGTCCCAAGTTCATACTCTTCTGCATACTAGCCTTTTGATTGATGGACAAAGAGTGTGTTGGTGCGGGTCATGATTAAAGAAAGAATAAGCGCGTGGGACAAACACAGCACAACCACATCTTTCTACTGCCAATGGACATATAAGAATTCCAAAAGTGAGCAACTGATTAAAAATGAGAAAATCAAGGAAAGGGAAGGCCTTTCTGTGCTGTGCAGCCTTTGGCTCTCCCTGAGAGTGCAGTTGCATTTCATTAAACATTTCAAGAAAAGTGAAACGATAACAAAATGTCTGCTACTCGAACATCAAAGATGAAATGGTGCATCTAGCGTTCGGACATGTACACGGCACATTATAATTTGTAACGCACATAAATATTGGTTTTTCTAGCTTAAAGGGCAGCTCCGGTCGAAAATAGAAAGCAAAATAAATAACTGGTATCGCTTTAGTGGCACGAAGTGAAATCACATGCGATAATACTATTACGTCAAAGTGAAGCCGCCTACTCCACTAAAACCGATTTTAAAGATGCGACCAGCTGCTCTTTAGCAGGTGGCAAGCGGGTTAGCTTTTAGTCCAGCAACACTGGGCTAAGGGTACCGCAGCACACCCCTGATGTTACGTCGCGGTGGTGGTGCAGTTGATTCTGCACGTTGTACCGCAGTACCACAGCATCCCCGTGGACGTCACGCTGTGGCCGTGCAGCTGATAATCAGTGTTCCCATCCCTCTCTAGCAGATAGTTTCGATTTTGCTGTAGACATCCAAAACCAGTTCATTGTAGTACACGATAAATTTATTAAAATATGGCTAATTGAAAAAGAAAAAAAAAATTAAATTTTTATTTTAATGGAATGATGTAGAGAAGTAATGTCCAGTTGGCTGTAGTGTTGGTAAATATAAATTTTTACTAGAAGAAAGGCTCGGAGTTTCAGGCTGCACAAAAGTTTGAGTGGGTTTTTTAAGTTTGTTTCCACATCTTAAAGCTCCACTTGTCTTTTGCAGGCTCAGGGTGATGGTTCCCAAGTTCGAGGGACTGCCTCATCTTGCTCTCAAGTGCTCACTGTACAACCTGGCCACAACGAAAGGGGTGAGATTTGCTCTCTGTATCTTCACTCCCAAGAGAAAAAAATAAAAATGGTAAATGCTGCTTTTTTTTTTTCTTTTAGGACACTCACTGGAAAAAAGAGAGCATAGCTATGTTTGCTAGGCTGACTGAGCACAGGAGACTGATTCTAATGGTACGTCCTTCATGTTCACTTCATATTCTGTAAGATCAACTACAGTAGAGTACCGTAGTATCCCCGTCATTGCCCCCCCCCCCCCCATCTACCGCCTGAAATTCATAAAAAAGTGGGTGGGCCATGTCTCAATGAGTAAGCACAAGTTTTGAAAAAAATACAAAAAAAAAAAACGCCCATTTTTTTGTGCGATATCTAGCACGGCTGCACAGAAGATACATTAAATTCAAAACTCGAATTAGTTTCATAGCTTTAAGCAAAAAATGCTCACGAAAGAATGTTTTACTATCGCGAAGTCCGTTGCTTGCATATGCACTATGAACACCGCCAATCGGCATACAGCACGAATGTTTGTTCCGTGAACTGGAATCTGGCCAAAATAATACCTATTCTTAAGACTGGAAATGCTTGTAAGGTCACGAATTATAGACCCATATCATTAATATCTACTTGTTGTAAAATACTTGAGCATGTTGTTTCGAAGCACATAAGGATGTCTTTAGATACCTACCTGTACTTGATGAAAAACAGCATTGATTTCGAAACGCCTGTCTACCACAACCCAGTTAACAGAAATAATTCACAGGGGTGTGACATCTGTGCCAATTGCTCCATTTTGATACAAACTCAATTTTCTGCGCCTAGTTGCACCAAAAACGCTAAATCGGTCGAAATTGCGTCGCACTGCGCCAAAGTAACTCAAAAACTAAAAAAAACGTTCAGCCTTTCCACTCTCGTGAAGAAGGAAGACCAGCGGAGCTGTACTCGATACACTGCCGCAACGCGCACGCGCCCGTTTCCCGCTTCTTCTCGTCCGACACGCCGCCGATCGTGGATACGTCTCCGGCGACCCAGAGTCGGTCGCACACGGCGCACGTGACGCCAAACGGGTAATCCACGAACTCCCTCCGGAACATCGCCGTCGCGCCCGGGAACTGTTCAGCCGGCGTGGAGTGCAGTCGTCGCCGGGCCTCGCGCTTGCGCTTGGCCTCCGTGGCACGATCGTCGTCCGTGGCGTTGGCCCGCCGGCGCCGCTTTACATCGCTGGTTCTGTTCTCGGCGGCGGCTTTCCAGGCGAGCGATGTGCTCTTCTTTGGCAAGGGAATCTGAAGCGCTCGACGCAGTGGAAGTCGAGGCGACAGCGGCTTTGCGGCGGTTACGGACCCATTCGCGCTGCTGCGTACGTCGCCGCTCCTTCCGCAGCCAGTCTTCTTTCCCCGAAAGGGCACGCGGCTGACCCATCCTGAGTCCAAACCGAAACTGATAAGAGCGTAGGAAACAGCGCGCAAAACAGACGAGGACGAAGAAACACACGTGACGAGCGCTGCGCTCGTTACGTGTGCTTCTTCTTTGTCGTCGTCTGTTTTTCGCGCTGTTTCCTACGATGAATTCCCACCAACGCGCCGCCCAACTATCCATTCTTCTATGATAGCTGGAAAGGTTGGCGCCATCTACCAGCGACGGCGGCAACCATACTGGTTGTGTGCTTGCCGCCGTCGCTTATAGATGGCGGTAGCTGTCCAGAGGCGTTTTTGTCGACAAGTGTTTTGTACCGGACACGATCCTCGGGAACCTAGCCCTTAACAGCTCCGCTGTAAAGTTTGCGCTGCGCTGAGATTTAGCGGGAAATGAGAGCTTGGTTGGCAAAATTCAATCTCGTCGTAGTAAAGTACACGGCATGGGTACAGGGTGGCGCAAGCAACCGCCAGATTCGAAGATTTCAGCTGTAGTGCCCTTCTGTACCTATGATACGTGGTCTTTTCCGATTTTTTTACTACTTTCCGCTGTCATTTGTGACTGCGTGCTAACGGTGCGCTGTCACACGGTCTCGCTGCCTGGCCACGGGAGGTACGATGCACAGGCTATCAAGATGAGCAAACCTAAGTATTTTTTTTTCGTTTTGAGACTAAACCTTTTCTTAAAAGTGCTATTGAGCACTTCCATTGCGTAATCGTCCATTCGTGTCCGTAATCTCGTCAAAATGGATGGCGCTGTTGCAGTGAGTACTTCGTTTATCACACACATGCTTCCAGTGCGTGAGCAATCGATGAATTGGTCACACACTCGTATTTAGCGTGCATGTGGTGTTTATAGTTTTTCTACCAATTCCTTGTGACTCACTTTTTTGGGGAGTTTTTTTTCTATCTGCACGTGATTCCTACGAGCGTCCGATCGATGTCTGGTTGTAGTAAACCATGCTTCCTTGTTCATAATCTCGAATCACCGCTTTAAAACGTTTTGCACTACAATTGCGCTTTGGCACCAGTTTGTATCAGCTTGAAATACCTGGTGCCCACCTAACTTCGCAGCAAGCCTGCGTTTTCTGTCCTCATCTATGCGCATAAACCTCGCATTTGCCTTGTCCATTTTTTTTTCCTTTTATATTTTATCTTGGTACGTGTCGGCGCTGATGACTTATTGGAACTAGGGTGGACAAAAATAACGATTAAAAAAGAACAATCTGATTTATGTGATTTATATCAGATTTTTTATGATTTAAATTGCTGATAAGCTGCTCTAACATTTTCCGCTCCTAATCTGCTCCAAACTGTAGACTTTTGTGCTTCGAAATTGCTCCAAAATGCATAAACTGCTGCTCCGAAACGAGAATTTTGTGCTCCTAAGCTGCTTCAAAATCCAGATTTTTCTGCTCCAAAATTGCTCCAAAACCTGTTTCACCTGTCTCGCCCCTGAATTCACGATTTTTCTTCGACCCTTGACAGAAGAGGACAAATTGATGTAATTTTTTTAGACTTTCAAAAAGCTTTCGATGAGGTAAACCATAATAAATTACTTTTAAAGCTCAGGCATTTACTAAAAAAAGCAAAAGTTTGGCGATTGATAGAAATGTTTTTGTTTTGAAGAAGGCAATTTGTGAGCATTGATGGTCACGCTTCCATGCCTTGTGGGGTCGACTCGGGAGTCCCCCAGGGTTCTGTACTTGGGCCCCTGTTATTTTTGGTTTTTATCAATGACGTTCTTCGCGATATTACAGTAAAGGCACGACTTTTTGCTAATGATTGTATATTGTGTACCTACGTAAACAATGATTCTGACCATGTTGAACTGAACGATTGTTTGCAGGAAATTAGCAAATGGTGTAAGATCTGGCAAATGTCTTTAAATACTGACAAAACAGTTTGCATGTCAATAACACATAGGAGAGTTCCTTCTGTGTATAACTACTACTTGAAAGGTGAACCATTGTCTAGGGTAGATGAATTTAAGTGTTCAGGAGTAAAAATAACCAGTGATTTAAGTTGGAACAAACATGTTAATAATATAATAAAAAAAAAAAAAAAAGCCGCACCTCGCAGGGGGCATCTGCGAAAGCAGGTGTTTGGAGAGGTGGCGTCTCCACGGACCCCGAGCCCCGCAGGGGCGCCTATCTGCGGTAAGTTACGGGAACGGGTTCGTGTTTTCGCCCGGTAAATACCGATGAATAACCGCCGAGCTGGTTTTTATAAAAATCGGGGGTAAACCGAAAAACCCCAAGTTGGAGTCGTATCAGAAAAGCTGCACGAGGAGAAATCTACAGCTTTGCAATGACCCGGAACACTGTCCACGAGGCAGTGAACCTGTTTACTTCCCCACGTGTCAGTACGTACCACGTACCAGGTGCATGCTCCCTCGAAATCGGGGAACCCCATGCAAGTGTCGAGTTTTCTTTCACCCCGATAAACGCCGAGGTTTTGTCCGAAAAACGCCGAATCAGTGGGGAAATAAACTCCGCCATCGCGGAGCATGACGAGCGAGCGCTCACCGATCCGGCGAGCATGTCCTGGAGCAGGAGCCGGAGGTCGGCCAAGATGGCGGACAGCATGTGTCCGGTCACGTCCCTCGGGTGCACCTCGGCCGGGGACGGGGGCACACCACTGTCTGAGGACGCCGCGCTGTCGCGGTGCCGCCGCAAGTCGCTCACCAACCGCTGCAGCTCCTGTAGCGCCTGGGCCAGCTCCTGCCGCAGCTGCAGGGGACGGACGGGGTCGGGTCGGTCGTCGTCGAAGGCGGCCAGGTGCCCGACAAGAATCAGGCACTGATCTGAGATCCTGATCCAACAAGGACCGTCGCCGGACCACACGGTGATCCGGATAGGAAGCCAACAGAGATCGTAGCTCTATCAGAATTTGACCAAACACAGGTATACAGTGGCCGCATCTGAACACCGTCGACGTTGAGAGATTCGGACCCAGAAAGGATCGTAGCAGACTCCATAGCCATCCGGATCCGACATAGTATAGACGATTGCAAGTGAAGCGACTGGCCGCCGCCGCCATGTTTCTGCTCGTGCGCACAAGAAGCCAGCTTGCCAAAGCTAAGCGACACGCGCACCCTGCACGCGCTTGCACGTGTGGGGCACCAGTCGGGACGCCATGTTTGCAATCGTCTATAAAGCCAGGGTCGCACTGCTCCTCATACATCATACAAGGCGGTCTGCAAACACGAGTCACCGCAATCTCCCTGGTTCGGATAGTTCCTCCTTGAACTCATTGCCATGCGGCATTCGAAGATAGGACGGAAAATCGTTCTCGCCACCCTTCCCATTTTTCCCTCTTCCACTGCTATCTTGATGGCGGGGAGATTCCTTTTGCTGCTGCGTCTTGGGGCCGGATTAAGGCCTGTCCAAACAGGATACTACAAAACTCACGACTCCGGCAAATCGTGCGGCGCGCCGCTGGCTCCGCTTCCGGCCGTCGGGGGAAACTTCCCTCCCGTCAAAGCTGCCGGGGGAAGCGTCCCCCGCCAAATCTCCCCTCGCTTCCTCCACGGCGGCCTTGCTCTGCTCATCACGTGGGTCCGGAGAGCCACTCACACGCTCTGTTGGCTGTCGGTCAATCGCTCAAGGCCTCCGCTCACAATACGGAACCACATCGGACGCCATCACGACGAAAGTGAATCTCGACAAAGAAAGCAGATCCGAGGCGGGCGAAACGCGCCCTTCGACGCAGGAATGTCCCAAATCCACCCAAAGCCGGACCTCCTTGGCCTTCGAGCCGAGGCGACGGCGGTACGCGAGGGCGTTGGCGAGGTGAGCCAGACGCAGGTGGCGTGTGACGTCAATCTGACGAGGAGAGCAGTCGTGATCGTAAAAATTTTCACGACTCCTGCAAACATTTTCACGACTCCGACAAATCGTAAAAATAGAAGCGTCCGCTTCAATTTTCACGATTTGTCGGAGTCGTGCGTTTTATAGTGTCCTGTTTGGACAGCCCTTGAGCCGGGATAAGCAACCGGGCCCAAGATGCAGCAACAAAAGTAGCCTCCCCCCCCCGGTCAAAATAGCAGTGGGAGAGGCGGAAATGGGAAGGGTGGCGAGAAGGATTTTCCTACCCCGCCGAAAATGATTTTGTAGGTCGGTCTTTAAAGCCCGACCTACAAAAGTGTTTCCGCAAGGTAGGAAAATCCTCCTCGCCACCTTTCCGTTTCCCCTCTCCCACTGCTATTCTGACGGCGGGAGAACTCCTTTTGCTGCTGCATTTTAGGGCTGGATAACTCCCGGCTTATCCAGCCTAAGATGCGGCAGCAAAGGGAGTCCCCGCCGTCAAGATACCAGTGGGGGAGGAGGTAACGGAAAGGGTGGTGAGAAGGATTTTTCTACCCTGCAGAAAATTATTTTGGAGGTCGGCCTTCAAGGGACGAACAGAACGGCACACAGAACTGCAAAGTCCTGCATGTTGTAAACTTACAACATGCAGGACTTTGCAGCGACTAACATGCAGGAAATGTTGTAAAACAGGAGAAACACGAGCGGAATCGCGACACAAATTAGACGGGTCGTTTAAACACTAGGAATTACGCGTCGTCGTCGTTTCGTCACTCTAATTCAAGCATAGCTGACGTCCCTCGGTTAAACTCGGCTGTGCCAGTCTGCCTGGAGCATCTGGAGGCTCGAGCAATAATACATCAGTCAAAATCAGGTCGCTTATATCCGAGGTGATGAATCGATAACCAAACATGTCCACGAAAGCCAATCCCTAGAGGAAACAACACGCGACAGCTTCCGCGTTCGGTTGTTTCTTATTTATTTATTTATTTGGGATGAGCTTTCAGCTTGCGCTCCAACTTGCAGCACGATCAGACACGTGGGTGCACAGGCACACGTTAAGCAGGTCGGAAGATTCAATGCCGATTCGCCTCGAAGCATATATGTGAGTGAGAAAGAATTTAATTGGAGACCTCCTCAACGTAAGCACTTTCCAGCGCCCGACACACGGGCACGCGAAGTGTGCGCCTTTTCTGCTGCTGGTGCGTACGTCCACATTGCCTTCGAAGTGACCACATCGCGCCCCGAAGGGACGGACGCCCCGAGGAGGAGGAACACGGCGTCGGCGCATTCCTGCGGCCGACTCCCAAGGCGCGCACAAGACCCGGACGTGTCTCGCGGATCCGCGGGAACCTCGGGCGGACCTCCCAGAATCAAACTCGTTTTTCCTCGGAAATCGAGCGCGCTTCGCTTTTCCGCCGCCTGCTGATGACCTGGCGCAAATCTAGAGCGACGTGTCGTGCTCGGAAACGGTAAGGCACGCCACGACCGGTGTGCACAATGCGGGTCCGAGCCAGTGCCGAAGAAATGAGAGCACCGCGCCCCCATTGTGCTGCGCCCCGCAATCTGGTTAACGTTGCATCACCGCCGACTTTCTTTCTCTTTCTAAGGCAGACCGGACTTCTTATGTGGGCATTTCTTTCGTGTACCGAGAAAGAAACGTCGCTATTAGCATTTCCAGAAGTATACTAGGATCTAGTATACTCCTGGCCAGATCTGGAATTCGTGACCAGATCTGGGATCCCGTGGTTTCGGAGCCCAGCTTTAGCGAAATTCAGAGTGTTTCTCGGAGTTTATTTTGGGAAAAGCTCGTTTACGGAAGAACATGCGGAACAGACTTAAAAGAGTCGAAGGAAATACGAAGAACTGTATACGCACTAAAAAATGGTAATCTAATTTTTTTTTAATGGGTTGAATGCATTCTTGATGAATAAATTTCAAAATGTCGTACCTGTACAATTATAGAGCTTTTCGTTTTGTCATTTTCTTTTATAGAAAAACGAAGCTCTGGGCTCTATCTTTTCGAAAACAAAGTTAACAAACAGGCGAGCTGGTTAAAGTTACACGTTATTTTAGCCGTCCGTTTGTCTCCGCTTTAAATTTTATGACGATAATAATCCCTGGAGAGAGAACAAGGGGGACAGAAAACAAACACAGATCTCCACACACAGCTAGGTGACTGGTGCGCGACCGAAAAATCCGCCCGGTCCGGGTATCGAAACCGGGACCTCTCCATCTCCAGTGGAGCGCTCTACGAACTGACCTAACCAAGACTTAGACGCCAGTAGAGCACTGGAAACGGAGAGGCCCCTGGTCCGATACCAGGACCAGGCGGATGTTTTTGGTCGCGCACCAGTCACCTAGTTGTGTTTGGAGATCTGTGTTTGTCCTTTGTCCCCCTTGTTCCCCTTCTCCAGGGATTATTTTCGTCATACTTATCCAGGTCGCTTGAAGATCGACAGAATCTGACAATAGGTCACTCAAAAGACGTCCAATTAGGAAACCTGGGGAAAATCACAGGCAGATATAGATAGCACCTCTTAACTGTATATGGCAGTATTTCCTAAACGAACTAAAAACAATAAATACGAAATCCAGGAAAGTCTAAAAGCTTTCCCGAAATACGAACAGATCCCGGATGTTTTCGGAGACTGGGAAACCTCGAGGAACCTTCACGCAGATGCGGGTTCCCTCGCGTGACCCTTTCCCGCGTGAACGAAGCACATCCATCGGGCGGCCGCGATGTGTACCGCTTCCGTCGGAGGTCACTGCGAGACGCGACGAGAGGGTGAAGCGGGACCAAGACCACCCTCTTCAGAGGACGTCGGCAGTCGCTCCGAAAATCGAAGGAGACAGTCATGCAAAGAGTCCCCGAAGGTGCTACATGTTTCAGCTCCTCATTTTCTAATGGTGAATTCCGCTCGTAGATCCAGAGCGCTTTCCAAAATCCGCGAGGGAGGCAAAATTTCGCTCCGTGGGACGCGCTCCGAATCGACGAGCGGAAGATGAACTCACCTTTTGGAGCGACTCCTCCCCCGCTCCACCAGCTCCCCCTCGGCCGTTCAAAATGGCCGCTGCTCGAACTTGACGAGCCCCCAACGCTTAGCCGACTGATCTTTCCGACGACCAGTGACAACTGTCTTAGCTTAGCGGCAGACATAACACGCGACACAGGACGGACAATACTATCGGTACCACGGAGCCCATGTCACAAATAACGAGGAAGACGTCCGCATTCGGCACCGTCACATACCTTTCGGCCGCCTCGAAGCGGCGGGGCACGCACAGCGATTGCCATCGGTGGAGTTCAAATTGCTCGTACGACTTTAATAAACACAGAGGTAACAAACCATCAGTGGCACGGCCGTTGCCTAATCTGTTCTTGCTTTATTGCACGAGAAAACGCCGGCGGCATGCAGCGTAAAAAAAGTAAACAATCAGTGGCAGCAAAATGAACAGGCCTAACCTTGCGTCGGCCTCCTTCCGATTTTCTGCCGTTCTTTTTCTCGTTCTTCCTCTCACGATCACAAATGTCAGCGCTTCCGATTTGTCACGCTCCTGTCCCGGCTTTGAGCTCGAGGTAGAAGCGTTCGAGCCGTCACAATCCCGCGTAAACAACCGACGCATCCGAGAAGACCCAGCTCGACCGACTCGACACTGTCCCCTGTCCCTTCGTCGACGACGCGGCCAGCGCGGCCGGTCGCAGGCAACGCCCTCGTGGGAGGGGAAATGACGTAGCGCGCTCTGTGGCGCTCGGTCAACTTCCGTGTAGATCTCTCAAATCCCGCAGATCAAGTTTGGCGGAGCTGGAGGCGCTCCACGGGGCGGTAGCTGCCAGAGATCTACGAGCGGAAGATGACCAAGTCGAGCCAGATCTGCGAGCGGAATATGCGCGCTCAAAATGGAGCGCTTTTGGAGCGCTCGAGATCTGCGAGCGGAATTCACCATAAGCTACGCTGTCGACGGGCATCTCGTACGGAGCTGTGGGTTCTGAAACTTTCCTGGGTTAAGAGAGAGAGAGAGAGCCTTGAGAACCAGAAGACACATTCCAGGTTGAGTTATGAACTCTGCGCACATCGGTCAGTTTGTAGGAATCAATTGTCCACGGCCTGTACTTGTGTTTTACTGGTGCTATCAGGTTCTGGACAAAAAACCCCTAGAATAATCTGCAATTTCGAGCGCAGTGAGATCGAGCGAAGACACCTATTGGACACGAGTCAATCAGTGTCTTCAGGTCAGCGTTCGGCTGGGCCTCGTGTCCAATCAAAGCGTCGGAGGAGGATCGGGTCAAATTTCCGAGTAGACGCCATGCAACCGTCATGACGGTCCCCATAGAGGAAGAGGATGTCCGCAGGCCATGATCATTCTAGGCGGTGTTGTCACGAACGACAGGCTAGATGGGCTGATTCGCTGGCCGCGGGCTGTCCCCACCCGATCGCCGGCTCGAATGGCGGAAATCCTCCGGCCAAGCGAGGCGTGCACGACCGACCGCAGGGTGTGATATGCACACGGTCGTCAGCTGTGGACAGCGGCGTGGGGAACGCATCGAGCGCCACGGCTGAGCGAGCGCCGTGAAACGGTCCGGGGTACCGCTTGTCACGGGGCACGCGGCCGGCCGTGACCGCCCCGGAAAACACCCACCTTGTCTTCCTCGCTGCCCAGCTCGCACTCGTCGCACTCGATCTCGTCCAAGTCCGCCGCGAAGCCCGCCGACGAAGAGCCCAGCTGAGACAGCTGCCGGCTACGACGCCCCTGCAAGGCCAGACAAGACGCGGTCATTCTGCCTGCCGGTCTTGGCAGATACGTTCTAGACAGTGCGCGACAAATTCTACGAGTTATCAGCCAACCAGTGATTTCCCTCACCCCCCCCCCCCTTTGTTTTTCTGAAGGCTACACCCTTAACTACTCGCAACGACTCCTCTATTCTCAACGCCCCCCCTCCCCTTAAAAATTACTCCCCAAATTTCAATTTCTGGAAAACCCCTGGAGCCAATTGCCCAGGGCCGTGTAGTGTTACGTGGCCTTGAAGGGGCGCAGTGAGTCGCGGCAAGCGATCACGTGCCACGTTCACATGGCTGGACTGGCTAAGATGTATATTGGACAGCTTGAACCAGCGCAGATATATAGAAATTGAGACAGGAGAAAAGAGCAGCTGACTACCAACGATTATTTAGTGGGAACTTCTTTTTCCTTGCGTGTTTCAGACACTAAATAATCGTTGGTAGTCAGCTGCTTTTTCTCTCCTGTCTCAATTTCTCTATATCTTCCCCTGGTCCAAGCCGTCCAATATACAAGTATGTACCAACACGCTCAACTATCAACCGTTACCAGTGGCTAAGATGGCTTGTATCGTGCGCTGCGGTCAAACAAGAGGTAAAACGGAGGATATAGTGACGCAGAAACTGCCGTTGTTTGGCTCCTTTTCGTACTGGTGGCAGCAAGAAACCACGAACACCGGACTACCCAATCGAGTGGTTGTTCCAGGCGAGCATATTCCGGCACGCTCGTAGTTTGGATAACATGTATTTATTCGTGGGAAAAATAAATATCTGCCGTATGTTAGGCGCTGGAGTCGCTGTTCGTGCTAATGGGCCTTTTTACGGTAAGCTTCGTGCGTGCGCACACCCTTACCCTGGCCTTGCTTCCCGCTGCCTCCTTTTCGCGGGGCACCATCCCGCACAACCAACGCATACATTGTCAGCGCCCATCTTTCCGCGTATTGCGTCTTGTTTGATGATTCTTTTTCAGGAATTGGTAGCATGGGGCATGAAAGGCGGTGAAAACCGATACAACGGCATGATGTCAATGATGTCCTGACGAGCAGGGCTTCTTGGGCTGCCCTCCATTTGTAGTTCACGGACAAACCGCCACACTGCGCTCGTTACTCGAAAAAGGTCCACTGCGTCGCACTCTGTAGAACAGAAGTTGCAATTCTCACGGGCCATTTTATTCGAGAAAGTGGAAACAGAAGACAAGTGTAGTGGTTTCAAAACATTGCGGGAGCTCCGAACAAAAAGAGCTGCAAATTAAGCCTAATAAACAGTTACCAGTAAAAATATAATTATGTCCAACCTTTTTCGCGTCAAGTTGAAAAAATAAAAATAAAAAAGAACGTCATTGTTGGTTGTTTAGGCGTCTAATTTAACAAAAACCGGAAACGAAGAAAGTGACTTTGTTAAAAGCCCCAATGACCTGCGCCAGTACTTTTTTCCTCTTTGATTTGGTAAAAGCTAACTTCCACATTTATCCGAGCCACGGGAACTTTCGGTTTTTATTGCTAACTCCCGATTGAGACAAATTGCTCCTAAAATACTGACGCAGAACAAATGCGTCGTTTTCGCGGTACTTGAGAGGGCGCTGCTGGAAGCCTCGAGTGGCAGCATTACGGTTCGCTAAAAACCAAGTATCCACAGGTGAGTTCGCGGAAGAGAAGCGTGGTCTCTTCAGCTAAAGTGGCTGGAGAAGCGAATTAAGTCTCTTCGGCTACGTACACACTAGAGAAGCTAAGTATCTTCACCTCAGTTAGCTAGAGAAGCCAAATCTCTTCAGTTTAGTTCGCTAGAAAAGCTCTCCTTGCAAAACGTCGGTTGCCCCTCTGCTGCTTCTTCCTTCCTCCCACCACGGTCGTACTTTTCGTGTACACTTTTGTGGAATAAATTACAGTATTTGGCAGCGTACGAAACAATATTTTATCAGTTAAACACACATGGCAGATGCGCGGTACATGCCGGACCCGTCTCCCTCTGGCATGTGCGGCGGTGCGCGTGCCAGGGGAGAAGGGGGGGGGGGGTGTACAACGTTACGCAGCGGTCGAGAAGCGGACCTGACTGTCTTGACAGCCCCATCGTGATCTGGACGTTGTCGAGGGCCGCGCACGCGAGCGACCGAATTAAAGCGAAATGCAGACGTCAAACCCTGCAGCTGGATCACTGGGACGCCCATATCGAGCGAAGGAAAGACAAGAACTTGCGGCGAAACGATATAAAATCGTGTACCAGAACGACGATTCCCGCTTTATTCCGTTTTCGTGCAGCAAATGGTGAATCCCGCGAAACCGCGAGCCTCGGCGTAACGAAAGAAAGATGCCTTTGTACGCACTTTTACCTTTGAAATGGTTGTTTTGCACTTACGACTACAGATGACCTTTGGACATTGGTACGAGATTGAACCGTCACGCGCGTTGCGGGGAATAGCGGAACTGCGGCTCAAGTTCGACCTATACAAGCGTGGACCGGATCGAAAGGTGTATACGAGCGGCAAAGTCGGAGCTTTGCCAGGAGCAACGTCCAGTTCCAGCGCGCCGTAGTTCGTGCGCTAGAAGCAGTTTCCAAAGCTCATATGCCCACCTACATCGAGGTTTCTTACGAGCTGCGTGCGCACCTGATCTTACCCTGCCGTGTGAACGCGAAAACGTTATAACGTTTTGAAGTGAGGTTATAGTTGATGCACGTCCCACGAACAAGCAAGTCGAAATTGAGAACGCCCATCAAATGCACAGGGAAAGGGAAGGCTCGCACGGGACATCATAGAGCCACGAATCATTCCTTCTTCGTCATGTAAAAAAAGAAGAGAAAAAAAATTCGGTGCTTCGATGCCGCGGAAGATACGCGCTCAGAAGCCGCCGGGGTCACCCCTAACGGCTGCGACGTCAGACAGGTCATACGTTACGGGTAAGGGTATCTGCGTTTTCACGAGCTTACTTCTGACAGCTGGAAATATCCGGAGGGCGTTTCTCAGGTTACCTGTTACTTGACAAATAGTCACGCGCGTTACTGTTGCGTTACCTTTCATTCAGCACACTAGTAATTCGGACTGTTTCGGACGTATTGGTTAAGTAAGTGCGTAAAACGGGACACATTACCGCATAAAATATGTCCAACGGCGGAAACCATTTTATTACGCCGTCAATCTTTGCAGGGTCGTGGCCTGCATCCAGTTCACAACTTGTTGTAGTATACGCAGGCATAGTATTCCAATGAAGCTGAGTGTCTGTCACGCGTTGGCTCTGCCGAACTGACGCGAGAACGCGAGCCTGCTCTTTCGACATTCGCACTGGATATGAAGACAGCAAGTCCAGTGCGCAACGTGAAAGGCTGGGCCAATCTCGTGCCTGCATCCTCCACAACGGTAGTGAAGCTACAGATGGCTGCTGTCCACAGCGTTCGCTCCGATACACCTGGAACGCTCCGCAGATGCTCTCGTGCCCTGGCTGCAGCTGACCATGTGTGAACAAAGTTGGCATCTGTAGCCGACCTTGCCGAGGTAAGTTCTGCAGCCCCGTTCGGATTGCCTTAGATCTGCCCTCCACGGCGGCGCGGTCCTGAATCATCACGTGGGTCACGGAGAGCCACATCACACGCTCTGCTCTGGCTGTCGGTGCAATCGCTCCAAGGCCTCCTCCGTTCTCAAGTCACCGTAATCCTCACGGGAAGCGGATTGACAGCGTACAGCGTATCATTCTCTCGTCCCAGCGAGATGTCAACGAGGCGCAGTCGACTTCGCCGCCAGGAACTCGTCACCGAGGTGTCGGCCGACTGCTTCTGGACGCTCTTCAGGCGCTTGCGAGGACGACCGCGCGGCCAGCATGGATCAGCTTCTAGTTGCTGGATTGTCAGTGGCAGGTCGTGCAGGGTGTCTTTCAAAATCTGAGCGGCACCAGCAGATCAAAGACGAGCTGCAGGGTGATGCTTACGCCTTTCAGCTTGTCACTGCTTCCTTTTGTGACAACCACTTAATAGCACGCACAAAGAAGTCAAGGACATCATGAGCTTCGTGGAACGAAGCCATCTAGATGGGCTGACAGTTGACGTAACGTGACTTCGCCGCAACGTTCATGCTCGCGCAGACGGAAGCAAACGTACGGCGACGTTCTCGTCGAGCTTCTTCAAGGCGGAAATGCCACAGCATGGCGTCACTAGGCTACCTATGAAGCAGTCGCGTCTTGGAACCGGTAACGCCGTTCAAGGCTGCCAGGGAACGCGTTACGGGCAGCACTGGCTGGCAGGTGGCGGTCGCTGCATTTGGGAGCCGCTCGGATGGATCCGCACTTACAGGCTTTGCCGGCGAGTGTTCTTCGGTTTTTCGGATTTACCCGAGAACGTCATGTACGGTGCATGGGCTGCGGGCGGCAAGCGGGCCCCCGCGCGGCAGAATAGCTCTCTTTGCAAGCGTTTTAAGAGGTGAGCACTTTTAGTAGCGTAATTTCTCGCCACGACTCTAACATGGTCGCTTTCAAGAAAGCTTCCTACGCGGTCATGGGCGTCCACAGAACTTCTTTCAAAGGGATTGGGGGGGGGGGGGGGGGGGGATGGGCTATGCAATTTTATTTTTAAACGGTAGTAATCCTAGAATTACTGAGCAACAGCGTCGCTGTGGCACTCGATACGGGCACTATGATATTTTCGAAGGATCGGAGCCCTTCGGTCGTTATATTCCGCGACGGAAATAAGAGTAACGTCAAACTGTCAACCCTGACGGTGTTCATTTTTTTAACACGATGGCTTCGAGCTTCCGCCGTGCTTGTCAGGCATACGCGAGCTGGTCGCTCACATATGATAACCCTTAATCGTGCCGTCACGAGTAGAAGAAACCGTAAAGCCGGGGTCCCGCATGCTCATACATCCAACAAAGACAGTCTGCAAACACGAGTCAACGTAATTCGAACGCCGCGTGCCAAATTTTCTCCTCGAACTCGGTTGCCACGTACGGCATTCGAAGCACGGATCTGGGGCGCGTTCGAATCTGCACGCAGACAGTCATTTGTACGGTGCATAGGCAGTGTGGCCCCCGGCTTTAAGCGGCATGCATCATCCATCGTACAGAAAACACCGCTGTGGACATGATGACAGAGTCAGGCCACTTGGAAGCGTGTCGTTCCGCACACACGCACGTCCGCAAGACTGTGTTTGTATGACCAATGTGGCCAGAGCGTCGTACAAGCAAGAACCGCGCTCTGAAAATGTGTGGAGAGGCGTCTTTTGTACGAGTACGCCACACGAGACACACCTCTTCGTCAATAACCCCCCGGAGTCCCAAAAGGGGAGACGGGTGCCCCCCTCGGACGCCTTTGTTCGCAGCGGCGACTGGCTTTTGAGAAGAAAATGACGACGCAGAATTCACTGGAAGACACCATCGTGTACCCGCAGGCTGCGAATTAGTCGCGCCCCCGCTGGTTGACGTTCTGTGGGGGGCGGTCTGTTGAACTCTGCGGCGCATGTCATCGCCTCTGTTCGCGCGTCACCTGAGATGCTCGCCCTGGCGAGCGTGTAAAACAGGTCGTTGGTCGTACAGCTCCAGCTCTTTGAGATCATGCAGGATTCAGACACAGGCGCGCCGACACTAGCGCCATCTACCGGCAGCGGTGGCGGGACGGCCCGTAACTCAATGGGACGAACCATATATTTTTTATTTCACGAAATTCTAAGCGGCACATTATTTTGCTCTCAGCGACCTTTTTTGATAGATACCCTTTTTGTTCATTGTGCCAAATTTAAGGACTGTATGTCTATGATAAATAGAGCCAACTGGCAATCGGAAAAAAATGCATTATCCTTATGGGAGTACTGTGATTTACAGAGAAATATTTGAGTTCAAACTTGATTTACAAACCAACCACTCCGTATCGCGAGTTGCTCTCTACGGTTGTATAAGCTCCAGTTCCCCAGCTACATCATGGTACTATTTTGCTTCGCGATCCGTTAATTCTACGAAGTGCCCTCGTCTTTAAATAACAAAAGGCAGGGCTCTCCAAATGAATTCAGGGGCCGCTTTAGAGCAGTCAAAAGCTGTTACTTGCGCATAATGACAAAGTAACTAAATTATTCTTACCATACATAGTACATGAGTAAATGTGCATCATTCATTCCTAGCACATATTTACTAAGCCCCAGGGTTTGAACCTGGAGTTCCTGAATAAAAAAATATAAATGAAATTTGAATTAGTTTTACGGTGGGGCAAGAACGCTTCTACGGAAGGTAAAAGCATTTTTCTCGTAAGAAAGATACGATATTACATCTAATTTCTCAAATCAAGGTAAAAAAAATATATATATATATATTTAAATATCGAGCAGCACTAACGCCACGCACTGGGGAAAGAAAAATTATTACGCGGACTTCCGACCACGCAGTTATAATAATGATGTGATTTAAGTGCACGTGAGAATACATTTTTGACTTGCCGTTCTTGAACGAGTTATTTAAATATGTGTTCACGGAAGCTGTCCGCGCTCCTTCTCTGGCCTCAACGCCCAATGTGCGGTTCCATCGAAATTTTTTGAGTGGGGAACAGGGCCTGCCGCCCAGGCTTTGTAAAAAGAAAAAAGAGAGAGAAAGGAGAGTGGGGGATGCGATGAAATAAGGCAGAAGGAAACCCGTACTGCGCTTCTACTCTTCCGGGAGTGTCATGGAGTAAACTTTTACGGCGCTTCCTCTTGTCAAAGCAGCGGTTCAACCCACTCCGGATCAGCTAATTGAGGCAGTAGTCTATGAAGCGAAAAAAGTGACGAATTTCGCCCGGCGGCGTTCGCTCTGGGTATGCCGTCAGAACACTGGCTGTCGCGCCGCGCGCAAAGCGAACGTGACGTCAAACAAAGATTGCTGTTTTTTTGTTTTGTCGCATATGTGGAGTTTTGCATTTGGATGAACATTTGCGCGCCATCGATACAAGATAGATAACAGCACACAGTGAGGTTCGTTGACCGGTGCGCGACGTTCGTCGATACGCGGAAGGACACTCAAACAAACTCGGCTATAATCGCTCCTTTCTTCTGTTTTTTTTTTTAAGTTTTTTAGAGCTTGCAGGTAAATTTCCATTTACGCGATACTTACGTTAAAAAAAAATTGTAAAGGTGTCATATTCGGCGAGTGCAGGGCATAAGCCGGGGGTTTACAAACATGACCTGCCGCTGGCGTCCCAAGCGCCCCGTCTTTGCAAGCCTGTCGAGGCCAGCGCTAGAAAGTATAGTAATGGGCCGAATCTGCCGAACTTCTGAAGGAAAGTAGCACGCGGGAGAACGCGACGGGACCATGGATTTGTCGTACGGTTACCATCGTACAGTGTACTACCAGCGGTTAATGGCGAGGTGCGGAGTATAGGCGACATGGTAACTGTGCCTTTGTCAGCCTTTCTGAGTATTTCCTTTTTTTTTTTTCGATATTCTCTGTTTTAAGAACAGACGATCGACCTGGCATTGGCGCAGTCCCTGAGCGAGTGACAATTGATTCGGTACATTCTGGATAACGTAATTTTCATTTCGATCTTTCCAGTGATGCAACGAGGTAGCTGCAACATTGACTGAAAAGTACAATTAAAGCGCTCCTCGCAATTATAGCAATCCTGTTTTCGGCTCACAAGTAGTTTCTTGCAAAACAAAATAATATGGCTTTTTAATTAGCGTTATTTCGTGGTTTTCATCTGTCGCACAAAACTAAACACAGAACTGTCATGCTCGACGTTGGACATCCGACATTCCTAACTCTTCACATCTTCCTAAACGTCCTACCGGAGGTCGCTTGGGACGCAAGCGGCAGTTCTTGTTTCCAAACAGTAAAAGGGTCATAGGGGGTATTCCCTGGACGCCATATTTGAGGGCGCTGTTCAGAGTGCGTGCTGATGGCGAGCTTCCACAGTTCTTTTGCAACGTCCATTCCACTCCATCAAAATTGCCGGTCTTAGCAACTTCTTAAAGTGAGCTCGTTCTGAGCATGCACTCCAAACAGCAGCTACAAATATGGCGTCCAGTGAATACTCACTATGTGGGTATAGGGGGGGGTGAAAATGTTTTCTTCTATAAACACGATTTTCTACGGGAAAATTCGGGATTCCCGTAAAACTCTCCGCTTTTAAAGTGATGACAAGAAAGGAGGGGTGAAAAGGGGGGGGGGGGTAATATAGCATTGCTGTTAAAATCAGGGAACTCCGTAAACAGTTCTAATCCACTCGTAATCCTTTCCCGCGTTTTTTTCTGTTTTTTTTTTGGGGGGGGGGGGAGGGGGCAGGAAGATTGTGGAGGTATTCTGTGACAGCACCGACAATGGATACAAGCGTAATTATTTTTGTTTTGCTTTATTTCAGAAGAAAATGGCGAGCTTTGTGTGCATTACGATGCGGTTTGGTCGATTAAAGTAGGATAAAAATGGCGGTCGGTTAGTCTATATGCGCCTAGTCACTGCACTGCCCAACACTGTTAGCGGGAACGAGCAATCGCTCGTTTTTCCTACGTTTCTCTCTTAAAATTTAAAGGCTGCAGGCCGCTAGCCTAACTTGGTCAAATTTGGTGCCTAAAAATACCCCTTAAAATAAAGAAAATAAAACAAATCGTCGATGTGGTGTTGGCGTTGACTTGCGCAGTCTACCTCCGTGTTGTTGAGTCAAGGGTGGATGAATAACATGCTCGGCCGCGGGTGTCCACCGAGTTCCAGTTGCGCGATTGGACAGCGGCTAGGCTCGACTGCGTTGCAGAAAGCGCTGGCCGCAAGTGCGCGGCGCGACTCCACCGTATCAGTCGGGAATTCTTCGTAGGCCACGCCGAGAAGTGCTGCGGCCTGACTCATGCACGGCGGGCGTGACACGGCGAGGGGAGACACACGCTGCTCTTTTTCCCTCCGTCGGCGCTGCTCAATGCGCCTGGCTGCAGACGATCACGAACAGGAGCAGGGTCGCCGCCGCAGTCGGATTCGCGCGCGGTCCGACTGTTCCAAGGACCCGCCCCTCGCCCATGTTGGGGCACCAGTCCGGCAGCCGTAGGTTAGCGAGGCGAGGCTCTATCGACACACGCCAACACGGGAAGCAACGTGAAGGATCCATGCATTCGACGAGGCCAAGCGACTTGGAACGAGGAAATAAACTAAGCTTTCTTCTGTTCTCCCTCTACAAAATAAGGCCTTCATATTACGAGACTGTATCTTGCAAGTGGCAAGCACGTATACAGAGGCGCTGCAGGGACCTCTACCGTGAGCAGCGCTGTGAACTTGGCCCGGCGGCACGTTCGCTTTGAGGCGCCCGGCCACTCTTTTGACGCCATGCAGAGAGCGAGCGCCGACGTGAGAAATTCGTCGCTGTTCCGCGTCCGTTGTAACTCGAGGACAGCAGGAGTCCCTTCCTCTTTCCACGTTAGCAGAGCGAATGCTGGAGAGAAGGTAGAGCGGATTCCAGCCTTTGTTACGCTAATGTGGAAAGAGAGAAGGCTCCGATTCCTTCTCTTCTTGAGTTGCAACCTACTATCGGCTGTGGTTTTGTTCAAACAGTAATCTGGTATATCTCGACGCATGTACCGATTGTGACGTCCTGATTTTAACAAACTGATCACAAAAAATCCCTGAAAGGTACCTTGGAACCATGTTTATTTTCACGAGCTCAAAAAGTTAATTAGGATAATGTAGTTAATTATACGACTTATCTAGAGGACTAGCCCCCTATGTTATATCCTCCTGACCGTATAACTCACATAAACAAACCGCATTATTGCATCTTTCACGAATATTTCTTTTTAGATAAGTTTGAAAAAAGTTTTACACACTGTGATACCGGGTGTTTCTACGAAAACTTTCTAACATGCCTAAGAATAAGCTGTTTGGGAAGACGCAATAAGAATATCATGCGCATGTTTTCGTCGTCAGCCTTGCGCCTGCATGCACGAGTGGGAACTCACCCACGCAGCACTTCCGACATGACTTCCAAGTCGCCTTGAAATTGAATGATTTAGGGATTTTCGATGACGCTCAGCAAGTTTCTAATGGCAACCACCTGTTTATTTTCACTAATTTAAAAAAAAGTATTTAGTATATTTTGGATAATTCTTTAGCTAACTCGTACGTTTTTTGTTTGTGTCTTTTCTCCCTTAATTTCCTGACGTTTGTCGTGGCTCGCAGTTTGTTAGCGAAAAGAGCTTACCTTTCTTCTTGACATTTTCATGCAGACAGATTTTTTTTTATAGGGCGTGGAGTTAGACGTGTTCTGTCTTGACGACGTATTTATCAGGCTCTACATGTGAACATTAGATGAGGGGATAATCGTAACGGTAAGAAGACTAATTAACTATATTATCTTAATTCACTTTTGAATGATTGGTTTTAGGGGTGGTATTGCAATTGCAGTATTGACGGCAATTACTATTACAGGCTAGACCAGTCTATAAGTAATTAGCGAAAATGAATGGTTTTTGTAGGGTACGTTGTTGGGCTAGTTGGTTCATCTTAGTTAAACATATAAAGTAGCGCAAAAAAAAAAAGACAAGGACAAGAAGTAAACACGACAAGCGCTGTTAAACATATAAAATAGCGCAAAATAAAAGACAAGGACAAGAAGTAAACAGGAAAGTAGAGATACTAATCTCATTATTTCTCGTTTTCTCGTATTGCGCTAAAAAAGAGCGTCGCGACTCTTTTGAACGCAATTTTTAATTCGGAAGAAAACGCTAAAAGTAATCGATTAATATCTGTGAAACGATTATCTTTACGCAAATGCTTTAAATTGGTCCTGCCTCTAATAGTAATTGCCGTCGATACTGCAATTTCAAAATGACCCCTAAAACCAATATTTGAAAAGTTAATTAAGATATTTTAGTTAATTGGTCAACTCAACATGACAATTATCTCCTCATCTCAATGTCCGCCGAGTTTGATATCTGTACCACGCGATGAAGCACTAAAACTCTCGTCTCTCACCCCTACTAAAAGCAAAGAAAGAAAAAAATACATGTTGAGGATTAAATATCTCCATTTTGCGATCATGAGACCGAGAGTCAGTCGTCCCGAAAGAAGCAGAGTGTATAGGTACCGTGCTGGCGGCGTCGTCGTCGGCCGACGAGCTGGACGACATCTCGATCTCGTTGAAGAGCGACCGGTGGCCCAGACTGTGGCCCGGCAGCGGCGACGAGGTGCGCAGCCGCTGCGCCGCGTCCAGCCGCTCCTGCAGCTGCACGTTGGCCACCCGCAGCTCCTCCATGTCCCGCTGCTGGTTCCGGATCTGCCACGACGCCCGGCTTCAATGCACGCCCCTCCCGTACGCAAGCTGCGCCGTACGCTGAGCTCCGACCCGGGGAGCGTCTCGCAATAGTTCGACTGACGGCTCGCTTTAAAGCGAAAGGTTAAGAACAGTTTGACGTCGGGGACTTGCGTCGAGATGGCTGTAAGTTACAACCGAGCGACGTAGCGATTAGTTGCCATGGTGACTTGCGACCGTATACCGCGATGTATAGTGCGGTGCGCAGACGAGCTGATGAATTAAAATCTAGGGATTTAACTGACAGCTTCGCCGTGGCTCAAACAATGCCGAAGCGCGAGCTGTTTTCGAGTGGCGTTGACCGGCTCTTCCATCCAGCAGCCGCGTGTGGTCAGTGGTGCGAACCCATCGCCTGACGATCGGGGCTACGCATGGAACAGATGTTTGACGGGGATGAGTCATAAGGAACAAATAAAAGCTATTGTCACTCGGTCCAGAAGGAACACTTTAAGAGAAGAATGAGCCATTGCAGCACACTGAAAGGCATGATCTGAGAAACCTATCGGTCTTTCTGATGTCTCAGGACGATCCTGTCTCCATGGGCACGAAGTCAAGCGATGGCATCTGCTTGATGGGCAACAGAACAGGCGTGTCTCCTTTTTTTGCATTATATGTCGACGCCCAAAACGCCGGTAGATTTGTTAAATGGAGTTAAGGCGCGTTCACACCGGCAAGTCGCAGCTGTCGCAAAAGCGACAGTCGCAAAGTCGACAGGTTTGGAGCAGTCGCTTCCAGACCGAATTTCGCGACATGTCGCCGAGTCGCCCGGCGGCTGAACCAATCAGCGGCGCCTGCAGGGAGGTTGGCTTGGTTGCGCCTCGCGCTGTCACGATATGTTAACATCCGACACGCCGAACGCGCCGAACACATGTGGGAGAAGCAACCAACATGTCCGTTCAACGCCTCGGCGGACTCGGTTCGGGGTAGCGGCTATTAAAGCAATACCCATTGCCTTATAAACGCAGCAGCCCGATTTGAACGAGCACCCGAAAAAGCACTCGGCCTGACAGCAAATCCGTGCCACTTCATGACAGATATGTTGTACTGCGACGCGGTAGATCGAACGAGTGTACGCCGATGTAGCGACTGTGCTTTTTTGTACGGTTCCGAAGGACCGAGGGACGACTCAATGCATGCGACTTCAGCTGTGAGACAACGCAAATGAAAAGCAGCGAATCGACGGCGGCTCCCGAAAGCTTTCGAGAAGCGACTCGCTAGTAGCGACTCGCCGATCGCCTGCAGTTTGAACGTCGATGGTCGCTTGTCGCATGTCGCTAGTCGCTCTCGCCGACTGTCGCTAGTCGCCAGTGCGAACGTGCCTTTTATAGCGGGAGAGTCCATCTGTCTTCAAATTGCGCCTGCTGCCTCCGCCTACTGGCCTAAGGTAATTTAAACGATAATGAATCTGAAGAAATATATATATATATATGTATATATATATATATATATATATATATATATATATATATATATATATATATATATATATATATGTATGTATGTATGTATGTATGTATGTATGTATGTATGTATGTATGTATGTATGTATGTATGTATGTGCGCGTGTGCGTGTGTGTGTGTGTGTGTTTCCTTTCAGCTTTACAGATTTGTCTTTTAAACAACCGTGAAAGCTGCACTCATGCGGCTTGTGCGGGTGGGTAATTCAAGGGGACATAGTATAGGAAGCCAATCCTAGCACGATCAGTCGGCTAATTAAGTAAAGTTTGTTAATCAACTCCTTAATTAGTGAACATAGACATATGAGCTCCAATTAGAAATTTGCTGGGCATCATCGAAAACCACTGAATCAACTATATTTAGAAAGATATAAAGTGGGGAAAGCATTTAAAGCGTTTTGAGGTTTCAATTTCTTATCGGAGCGCATCCTTGCGCCCGCGGTCCCAGCTCCCGGTGGTCGCGACGCGAAACCACCCCTCGCCTCCCTCTGTAGAGTGGAGGGAAGTAGGGCGCACGTGCGTTGCGCGTCTCAGCCACTGGGGAGCAGGACCGCGGGCGCATAGATGCCGCTCCGATAAGAAACCGAAACCTAGAAACGCGTCCGAACCGAGCGTTTTTACTGAACGCCATAAAATGCTGCCCCTGTTCTATATCTTTCTAAATAGGGTTGATTTAATGGTTTTAGATGATGCTCAACAAATTTCTAATTGGAATCGTATGTTTATTTTTAATACTTAAAAAGTTAATTAACAAATTATACTTAATTAGCTCAACTGATCGTTACGATTATCCCGCAACACTATGTTGCCCTGGCCGTATAACTCACCTGCACAAACCGTATACTAAATGTAGCTTCCACGGCTTTTTTTTTTTGGTACAAATCTGTAAATGACAGTTTACACACTTGCGACTTCTTACGCTTAGAACCGCGTGCCTTGAAACCTCTTAAGATTTCTTAGGACGAGGAAACACACTGGCACGCTGGCGCCATCTATGCGGCGACCCTGGAACTGCATTTCACAAGAGGGAAGGTTGTGCGGGATTTCCGAGGTCAAATGTGCGTAATACCTATGAGAAAGGCGCGTTTATAACGTTGACAAAAGTTTTCCGAGTCAAGAAAGAAGGATGATGCGTGAGCAGTGGCGTCACGAGGGTCAACGGCACCCGGGGCGGTAGTCCGCCCGCACACCCCCCCCCCCGGCTCTCGCTCGCGTGGCCCACCGCGACTCCCCCCCCCCCCCCCGGCTCTCGTGGCCCGCCTCGACACCCCCTCGAGCCCTGCACCGGGGGCGGTCCGCCCCCCCCCCCGCCCCCCGCCCCCCTTGTGACGCCACTGTGCGTGAGAGAAATAGAAAATATGCGGAACCGCCAAGTTTCCACTGCTACCCAATAGGTGGCGTAATCTACCACCCGATCCAAAGGGCTCAGCCGTATTTATCCATCCATCCATCCAGGGGGGGGCGGGGCGACGGAGGCGGCCATCCCCCTCAAACACAGTCTACCCCCCCCCCTCCCCCCTTCTCATAGGACAATTTGACATGGGTGGACCCCGGTGCACAAGAAAAAACGGGAGAACAGTATCCTTACAAACCTTCGCCCCCCCCCCCCCCGAAAAGCGGAGTCCTGAATCCGCCCCTGGATGGCGTCAGTGTGTCCTCTCGTCGTAAGAGATTTTAAGAGGTTCCAAGGCACTCGGTCTTAAGAAGTCGCAAGTGTAAACGGGCCTTAAAGCTTAAAGAAAAAAACTATATATATATATATGCTGTTGAAGCGCCTGGATTGAACATGCGTGGCACCAAAAGCACTTTTCCCGAAAAAGAAGTGGTTTTCGAAATATTTAGGCATAGAGTCTCATTTCGAGGATCGCGACGGGCTTCTATTTGAGGCCTTTATTTCAAGACGCCAAAATAAAGGCAAGATTCGGAATCAGTCGTCACTCAAAATAAATCTCACGAAGTAAATATCGAGGGATTTGTTTTCTCGGGAAAAGTTCCCTCTGTGGCACCCGCAGTTACACTGCAGTCCAGGCACTCGAAGCATTTTTGGGGAGTTGAGTGGAGCGACTCCGAGGGTGTCTGGTACCTGGGCCTCGTAGTCGTGACGCTGCTTCTCGAGCAGCAGGATCCTGTCCCCGGACTCCTCCAGGGACAAGCTCAGGCTTTCCCGCTCGTCCACCAGGGCCGAGATCCGGCGCTCCAGCTCCGCCTTGCGGTCCGACAGTAGCGTGATCTGCGGGACGAGGCCCATTATTGTCACGGTCCCTTGTACCGCGCCTGGTCTCCGACACCGCGGCGAGTACGGACGACCCGACTAATTGGGCCGAGGGACAATGGCCGCCGCTCCGAGAACAAGAGCGGGCCCATTCCGCCACCCGGGGGAATAGGGCATTTTGTACCGCGCTCCGACAATCACGTATTACGTGGGCCGCCAAGCGTGACTGTCTGTCTCCGCGCTCTCCCCGCCGCATGCGTGCGGCCGGGCTGTGTGCCCGCCCGCAGAAACGCTAAACGGAAAATAAGGCGCGGGATGGGACGTTTCGGACGCTTTCAAGCGCCTCTCAGGTGGCTAAAGTCTGGCGACCTATATATACGTCCAGAAAAGCAGTCTCCTGGAACCCCTATATAAAACGGCGGCCGATAATGGTTATTCGGATACTTTACTAACGTGTCTAACCATCGAAATGAACTGACGATTTGGAGATTATTGCTCAAGCCCCAAATTGAGTGAATCCTGCAGGATGGTCCACTGTGTCAACTGAAGGGAGCAGCACACTAACCACCCAAAGATTTTTAGCGGCTTGATTTCACAGTCGTGTACAAAATAGGCAAAAATAGAGAAAAACAGAGTACCCGTTCGTGAAGGAAACCATACTGTCCCGACTCCGCGAGCAGTGAAGCGATTCAAATTGGAGTTTTCGCGGGACAATATCTCAAGCACATTTCCCACGTCAGTCACGCTACATGACTGACGTGGCCAATTATCTCTAGAATGGCAAATGGTCAACCCTCACAGCCGGTATGCCTGGCGCATGCGCCGTAGACACGAGCCACCCAGGGGTCCGCGTCGAGGTTGTTTACTATTTCGCGACGAGATCTCGGCGTAATCAGCCCTCGTGCATTGTCCAGCGACAGAACGTGCGGGCCGCCGCTGCCACCGCTGAGGTCACGTCCTTTCGCACGCGATGGAATCCAACAATGCCGAGGCGGTCGCGATGGGAACCATAAAGAAACCGCGAGGAGTACTTTTGGCCCCTCTTTATGGCGACGCGACGTCCACTGGACCTCACGATGGCTTCCAACGATACTACTAACAGGAACCTACAAGATGAACCAGTATATGAGGCACTGATGGCGTCGCCACGTCGACCGGACTGCACGCAACAAGAGAGAAGACCCAAGTTCGCGATCTTTGGCTGTCAAGACACTGTCTTTCTGGGTCACGCAAATATATTTATGCGCACCAATCACTTAAAGCTAAATAAATAAAAGTGCGCAGTCGAGCCGGTCAATGGCAAACGTAAGCAAAACTATGTGGAAGATCGAGGAAGACGCAGAAATAAGGACACACCGTCGCTCCTTCCACGTGTCCTTCTTCCACATGTCTTCCTTCGCCTTTCGCAGTTTCAGGTTTTAGTTATGCTTGTGAGAGAAAAAAAAACTGATTGACGCTTGCGCTCTTTGACGTTGACAGCATTTCGTGGGAAGGCAGCATCCTTGCTGACATTCGCGCAATGGAAACGACCCCAAGTTTCCATAAACGAGGTCACGAAGGCCGGATTATTAAAACACGAAAACAAAGCTAGAGAGATGCATATATTCCAGCACGTAATAAAATGTAAATACGGTATACCGCAACACCGTTACAGAGAATTCCCAATCGATAGGAGCCAGAGCATGGTCAAGAAAGGCACGTTGATCTAATGAATACTGGAGGCATGAGCCGGCAAGAAAAACACGTTTCCCCGCATTTTCTGGAGCGGTTAGCGCGTGGGTCTAATCGAACGGATGTCTCGCATACATTATGAGCACTGGGAATTACGTCAATATCTAATCGAGATTCGAAGAATAACAAATAAACGTCTCATGCTTGCCTTCACCAAAACCACTCTTTCGGTTGCAGGTTTACAGCCAATACGGGTGTTCACACAGATTATTAAGTAACCATGTCTGTTCCTGCGTTAGCACTGCAGACCAAAAGCATATTTAAAATAAATAAATAGGATAAGTGTCCCAAGTAAAAAAAAATAAAACTTAACAGGAAGGTATGCATGAAGTCGGTACGAAGAATTAACTGACAAGGGATCTGCTGGAAGATTCAGAGTGTGCAGCCGACGTTGCGCCAAGTCGACTTCGCTTCTTCGGTGTTTGAAAAAGTTCAAGTACCTTGGCGGGACATCAGCCGCTTCAACCGCTTCCAGTCGTTTTTTTTTTTTAGTTTTTATCTGTACAGGTTTGCCGTTTATACAGTTCTACAAGCACGCAGCCACGCTTCAGACGCTAGTCTGACCACCGTGAGTGAAAGACGCGTTGCTGGGGCCAACCGTGGGCAGGCCTCGGCGCCACAGCCTCTGCTCTATCGGACGATCGACAAGAGACCATCGGCAGCAATATGGCGGCGCCCCCGGGGACTCGCAAGTGCTCACCTCCTCCCGGAGTCCCTCCAGCTGGGACACGTGGTCGTCGAGGCTGGACCTGCGCAGCGACAGCTGCTCCCGGAGCGAGCGGTACTGGCTGGCCGCCTGGTCCTCGGCCCTGCGCGCTGCCTTGAGCTCCTGGGCGAGCCGCTGATTCTGGTCGGCCATCTCGTGCACGACGGCGCCCCGCTCGCGGTCCAGCGAGCGCAGCAGGACCTGCTGCTCGGCCAGCTGCTGCCGGGCCTGGGCCAGGTCCGCCTGAAGCTCGGACAGGCGCCCGTCGCTCTCGCCGGACACCGAGTCCAGCTTGCGCCGCAAGGCGTGCTTCTCCTGCTCCAGGGCCTGCACAAAGACAGAGGTCGTCAGCCACAGCAACTCCATCCACGTGCACACAGTCAACAACCATATTAGAACTCGAGAAAACGCCAAGCTTACTCTTCAGCCTGCTCGTACAAGCTTTTGCACTTGTGTAGACTTGTTTGTTTGCTTTTCACAACCGGGTTCCGTGTTTTTCGGTAAATACCAACAAGTCGGTTTTATCAAGGTCGGGGAAAACTGCCACTCCGCGAATAGACCCTTCAGGAAATACGCGGCGCCTAACAACACGGGGCGGGGTTTTGTGATGCCCTGTTATCCTTGTGTTCTGAACTCAGAAAGAGAGAAGTAACTGAGCTACTTCCAGGATGCACGAAGCCTACGAGCCGGACCAAGCGTACATCGGAATTGTCCCACAATTCCCAGCGCCGCGCGGTGCAATGTGGGATTAACGCCTTGTGGGATTTCCAGATCTATTAAAACTGCACTTAAATAAACAAAAAATTAATTACAGTTTTATTTTGCGTCGACTCGGACAGAAGAAACTCCTAACTGTCTGCGAGGCTTCTTTTTCACTCCCTTATTCGTTCGGGGGCGTTTTCCGAGTATTACGGCCACACTTTTTCTCCCTGCAGGTTGGGGAATCCTATGCCCGTGTCCTCTGTTTCAAACATAAACACCGAGGAACCCAGATTTGTTTACCGACCCCAAATATTGATACCGAAAAACACCGAATAGGTAGGAAATTAAACCCCGAAAGAGCACCCCGAATTCCAAGAAAAATAAACCCCGAAAACACCGAAGCCTAATCACAACTGCGCTAAATCTTGGGTTCCCGTAAATATGCCCGATTAGGAGTTTTCGTAGACCGTTTTGCCACCTCCGCTTCACTCTAAAAAAATCTGGTCGTAAAAGAACTCTTAGGGGTTATTCGGCTTGTCCATATTTTGCACCCTAAAAAGTTATTTTAGGCACCCGATAAAAGGATTTTTCGTGAAAAACCTATAAGAGGTTCTTTTAAGTCCCTTTTTTGATACGAAAGAGTTCTCCATCGCCCAGTTGTCGTTCTAGTGCACCAGGGGGCGATAGTGATTGAGGCGAAACCGTTCTTCACGAGTTGAAAGAGTCTTTGGGACGTCAAAAACCTTTCCAAGAACTGATTTTCTTGCCCTTAGAGTGTACGTTTTTTGGAACGGCATTACTTCGCGTGCGCGGCTCTAGCCTTGCCTGCAGAGCCCCGGATCTCGCAGCGGGTTCCGGAGACCGTTACGGGACAGCGGAAACGGGCTACGAATTCTCCCTATTATGTCTTCCTTTTTCCCCGAGTAAATACTCTTGTTTCAGTTAAGTGTGATCGTAACTGTACGAAATGGCGCGTACGCTGTCCGTACCATCTACTATATATACTCCGGATGAAAGAGAGTTCTAGTAAATCGTTCCGATATCCGATACCCCAGATAACGATATTCGGTTACGATGCGACACATGTGCAAAGGTGGAGTTATCGGAGTCATCAGAACGATCTACTAATACTTTCTAATAGGGAGCTTTCGTAGACCATTCCGATAGCTCCGATAACGATGCCAGATACTCCGCGGGCGCCTTTACGCATGCGTCGTATCGTCATCATCGGGTACCGTTATCAGAGGGATCGGAACGATCCACTAAAACTCTCTAATGCTGACGACGTCGCTAAGGCAATGGCGCTGTAACTGTAAAACGGAACACGCACAGACGCTTCGTTCTTGAAAAAATAAAACGTATTTCTGCGCAGGCGCACTGCCTGCAGCTCGTGTGGGCCAATGCGCATGTGTGTAAGCAACGAGTCGACCTATTGTTGTTCGTAGTTTTCTTTCTTATTTTCTGTCAGAGGGAATCGGGTGAACAGATGGTGCTCACACAGTCCTTCAAAGGAAAAATGTTCTTCACTCGAAACGACTCGAAGAACGCTTTGTAAAAGTCGTAAAAGTGAATGTCGTAAAAGTTGTGAGGGTCGATAAGGCGAAAGCGCGCGATGTCTTCAGCAAATATTCTGCTGGCCGACTACAAACGAGCCTCTACTCAAATATACGTTAAAGGGATGCTGAACCGAAAATCGAATTTCAGAAAACAACAACGCAGAATCGATAGGCGGGACGCTACAAATCCCAAAACGTTGTCATAAAGCGCTATCTCCAACGGATCGTCGCATTTTTGTAAAAGAAGAGCGTGCTCGCACACGGCCGAAAAGACGCGTGACCTCGCGATTCTCATTTCCTCCTTTTTCGCTTTGACTCCGCGAGGGCGCGGAGAGGAAAGAGAATGAGGCCATTTCCCTCCTTCTCAACTCTTCTGCCATAAGATGACGTCAACATTCTCCCTCATTCGCTCCTTTATTTTCCCGAAATACGGCCATCCGCTCGAGGTAGGGCTATATGAGTGATGTTTCGTGGTCAATGGCGCCCTGTTGAACACTTCTGCAAGCTTATTTTGGGAAATCCGAATTTCGGTTCAGCATCTCTTTAAATCGCTCATACGTCGGTTGTACAGCGTCATGCACACGTTGGCCATTCGGAACTCAAAAACGCGAGCAGCCGGAGGCACTCCCCAGAATCTCGGAGTCTCTGCATCGAACCGCGACGGACGGGGAACGTCGATCACGGGGTTTCCTTCGATCGGATTAAGGCGGCCGATCGCACGCGCCATTTGGCAAGTCAGCATGCCTGCATGGCCATTTACAGGGACACTTCAGCATGATGTTTCACTCGCTCATTGCACCTGTGTGGATTCAAGCTTTCCACCGTCGTTTAAGCCTCGTCATTCGTTGGAGGCGGTTGCACGGATCGCCGTGATTGTCCCATGGCGTGCCCTGCGGGGAAACAGGTGCGCAGGCATCTTTCGGGCTATGCTCGATCCACGATCACTGCAGCTCGATAAACATCCGGTGCCCGCTCCTGATGACGGAAGCACGCGATCAGGAAAGTCGGTCAAACTTGTAGGTGTTCTAAACCGGCTCTTCGGGAAATTAATAAAAATAAACGCCTAAATGTTCATTTCTTTTCTGCGACTCTATTAAAACATGAAAACAAGCTTTCTCCACGCGAGCGAAAAAAAAAAAAATAGCGACGCCGGCTTACAAGTGTGCGCGCCCCTCGATGCCGACCTATGGCGGGCTGCCGCCAGCACGCAGAACTGGCCGAACGCCGTCGAGCGACGCAATCACTCGAGGACAATGGAAACGGGCCGCACAATCGAAGCTCTTTTTCGGGGCAACGCCCAGGCGGAGACAGCGGCCGACTGGCGCGCTACGGGGCCTCGTCCATCTGATCCGTGGGCCGACGTCGTCCGATCTAACGGTCCTTGAGACGAGAGCAGCCCCGATCCGGCGACTCCCGGCATCGAGGAGTGCACACGCGGCGACGGGGAGCCGGATCCTTCGGGAGCGAGCTGCCCGGAATATTGATGAAGCCGCGTGCGTGCGCGAGCTCTACAACGATCTCCCGCCCCTGTGGCCGCCAAGGTGCGCGCACTTTACCCGCCGCCGGCGGTTCTGTGCGGCAGTGTAGCCTTGGGGCCACGAACGCCCTCTCGAGGACTCTCTGGAGCTTGAAGCGATCGAGCAAAATATCTCGCATTATATATACGCAGGTCAGCATGTGCAATGGCGAAAAGTTTTCTACAAGAACGGTTACTCTGAGTGTACGTAAACTCGCCGACACAAGAAATGGACGGCGTTTGCCAACCAAGAGCGGATCACCCATCGAAGCGCGATATCGCTTAGCCGTCTCATTGGCTGAACTGATTAAACGCGGGCCATTCATTGGTGCTACGTGTGACAATGGGCGTGCACAGCACGCATCGGCGACAATGAGCGCGTCGGCAGCTTATCGCAGCAGGTTATTTGTGCGCTGTTTCCAGTTATTTCTGAAAGAGCTCACCAGGGATGCACTGCGTGCTCATAGCTGAATGACTCGTGCGTTACATTTCGAGCGAGGCTGTCACATCCTGGACGACTCACTAATCCCAAGACAACGGCGAAGGCGGGGCCACCGACACAACTGAGGCACCGCGAGCTGTGACCGCCCCTTGTCTACGGGGAAAAATGGACGCATTGCAATTCCATCCTCGGCGACCTTCCACGATGCCCTGCCCGGGAGGTAACAAAGGCGGAGGGAAAGAGGTCTCGTTCGAACAATGATGGTTGCTGCGATCGGGAGTAGACACACGCGGCCGTGAATACCGCCAATGGATGTCTGATGGTTCGTGGACTCGTACCCCGACCGGCGCCCGATAGCTTCTCACGCATCATCAAACAGGAGCACAAAATGGAGCCTTTTACGCTGACTGCGATGGACCGTAGCTCATTCTAGTAATGGTTTAACTACTCTCTATGCGGAGATAAAACAAAAATGGGGAGGGTATATAAAAGTATTGGGCGGCAGAGTCATTGGAAGCTTTCGAGGGACTTGTTGTAAACGCCGACGAAACAGTCAACTTTTTGGTGGGCCAAAAAGTTTCCCCAGTGACGTTTGCTCATTATTTTCTCGTAGTTGCCAGCCTCGAGGATAAAAAGAAATGTTGCGTACGTTACATGTCTGCGAATTTTTTTTGTTGTTGCTGTTGTCTGTTGCTTTGGTGGGATTAAAAAAAAATCCTTCGAAGTCCTTCGAAGAAATGTCAGCTGCTGCCCTTCTGAGGCTCTCCAGGAGGAGACCCATCCAATTCTTCCTGACCGTCAGCTGCAATATGCCTCAGAATGGATATGGCGGGAGACAAAAGCCATATATGATCGGCAGAATACCTTTGTAGATTTCTGGTCACACGCGTGCAGAAAAACCTATTTTGTCAATGCAGTTATTTTATTTTTTTTTTTCAATTAAGGCCAATTCGGTTAGATGCAGTTGCCGTCGCGGCAACAAGGTCAAAAAGGATGTTCCAGTGTTTGTAAGAAGTGGCTTTCTTCGTCTCACTTCCTCCTTGTTGTTATTATACCTTAGGCACGGCCGCTGGATCTTTCCGCGCGCGCGGAAAGAAGATCCAGCGGCCGTGCCCTAGGCATTCGTTTGGGCACACGAAGCAAACCTCACCGGGTACACGGTGCCTAGCGCGGCCACGCCGTGAGGAGGTATGCGTCATAGCCTCCGAGACTGCCGGCACGTCAATCTCGAATGCATGTGCATGTTTTCCCTCGAGAGCTTCATACTTTCACCGCCATTCAGTTCAATCCTTCAGTCCAGAAACAGAGGGAACTAAAATAGGGGAGAGGATTGAGCACCACCAGTCCTTATATATATATATATATATATATATATATATATATATATATATATATATATATATATATATATATATATATATATATATATATATATATTCTTTTGTGGACACGGAACACACAAAACGGCAGTACCTTGCGCATTTCCCAGATAGACCTCTAGAAATATAGACTCGGTCACAACACTATACTATGCTAGGCGTCAAGTATTTTGTGCTACGCTGTTAAAAAAGTACTCCGGCGTTTTCTCGATGGTCCCCGATTTTTCTCAAAATTTACCAAACGCACACACATCACTGAACATAGTAATCCCAACATTAGGCCAAAATAATTCTTTTAGCAAAGTTACCGAATCTACAGCTGTGGCCCCCATAGTATCTTTCTTTTCCGATCTGAAATGTTTTATTGGGAGCCATAAAAAAGTGACGCCAGCGGCAGGCGATGGTATCACTCCTTGGCCAGTATAATTTGTTCCCAACTGATTCGAAGAACTTTGATGGTGTCCAATGAATGCTTTGGAAGCTCGGTCCAGCCCCCGCGCAGTAGCACAAAACAAATGCCCGGCACTCTGTTCTCTAGACTCGACCTGCAAGCCTGCCTGCCAGTCAAGCGCTGGCACCGAAAAGCGCGGGCGATATTGGCATTACCTTCATTTTTCGATTTCAAAAGAACTATCCCGAAGTTCACGATACTATAAATACGGTGATGTCTCGTTAATACGAATTCAGGAAAGATATAAGGTTAGTTGGGGTAGCTTACAAAATCTTCCGCAGTGCTCCAACGCTGCGCTCGTTGCGCTTCGTTGTTTACCGAAATATGAAAGCGCGAAGCCTCGTTGTTTTTTTCGCGCCGCTGACGCAATAACCCGCTTGGATCGGAAAGCGGTTTGCCGCAGAGGTTATCGCCGGCTGGCCGATCGTATCGGGTCGACTCATCGCGGGCACCAAGGAAGGACAAATATACGTTCCGCTCAAAGACACGGTCCCTTTAAAAGGAGATATGGTTCCGGAAGCGCACACGCAAGCTCAGCGGCCTGGAAAGCCAGGCCGTTTATTAATTTGTTCAACGACGACTTCCACCGCTCGGAGGGGAAAACATTTTTTCTGCGGGGCGTGGGCTCATAAAATAAGAGTAAGGCCGCTTTAAACCGAGACCAAGTATACCGATAAAGCTGGCCGCAGCAATTCGAATCACGTACTACGCGCGAACGGCGCAAGCGAAAATACGGGTCGATGAACCCCGTTCGGTGTGGTGCACGCGTGTTCCCGAACGCGGGCGCAGTTTTGCGCAAAGGCGAGCCTTTTCGCAGATTAATTTTCGTGGCGGTTCGCCTCCGATTACGCTCGAACAATTTGTTACAACGGAATCGGTTCTCTGCCACTTTCCGCACCTTCGTACAATAAATAAAACAAAAACTCCCTATCGAAATGGATCTAAAGAGAACTTGGTGCTGTTTCCCAACGTTTTCCATCGGCAAAAAAAAAAAAAAAGCGCGTTTACAAAAAGCTACTTTAGCAGTTACGTGTACACGTAACTGCTGGAGTGACGGCTTTCGCAGGCGCTTCGTGTCGTCGACGTTTCGAGGTCGGAAAACGGCTGCTGGAAAATTGGAATGCCATTCGAAACGTCGCTGCGTGGCGAGCCCGAATCTTCCCTATAGCATCGGTGGGGGCACGACGCAGGCTTTGGAAAAAAAAAAACGCTGGCGCAGCAGGAACCGTAATTGTCCTGTATAGTCGCCTCGGAAACGGTAGTAAAAAAAACGACAAAACCAAAAACGGTGCGGCTTTTGGCGAAGCGGTGATCTGACATGCTTACATTTTAAATCAGTTATTTGATGTCTTGACAAAGTGTAGGCGCTTCCCGCGAAAAACATCTCGTTTCGTTTCCATCCCACGACCTAATATTGCGAGAAGTATACTTGGTGCAGCGAGGTGACAGCGAGTGTATACGGACGCCACCGCTGCCTCTTCGATCCTCGCTCGTATACCACGGTGGCTGCGTGTCGAAGACAATCGTCGTCGCTACTTGGAGAGAAACGCCAAACGTCCCGTCTCATCGGTCTGCGGCTGCTGTCGGCAAACAACCCGACAAACACGCGCATTCCGCACCAACGGGATTGTGGACATTCGTTCTATAGCAAGCGCTGCGAAAAAATATAGGCTGAAATTTCGCTTCCGATCCCCTACAAAACCATGTAAGCCCAAAAAAAACAAAAAAAAAAGACTGATTTGTTTTGCAGACCGAAAATTAAACCAAAATACAAATGAAACAAGAGCGGAAGCGTTTGCGGTCACAGGGCCGAGCCGGTGGCTGCGAAACCGAGAATCGTGGTCACAAGAGGCGCCGACAGGTGTCAGTATAGGCTAATGCGCGGCGGGCGCGCTCAGGCGGCGGCTTTCGCGTAAAAATGATCCGTTTCAACCGAGCGTATTCTTATGCGGTCGATTCAAACTCAGAATAAACTCAACATCTAACCAGCATGATCATAAAGAACTCAATATCTATCATTTTGAATTTACTCGTTAGACACGGAATTTAGTTGGGTCATTAAGAACTTAATATCCATTCTTTTTTAACTTACTCGTTGAACACGCGTACGAGTTTTATCGATTAAAAAACTCAATATTCATTATATTAAATTTACACGTTAAATATGTAACTTCTTTTTATCACTGGGAACTCAGGAAACAGTGCCCATCATTTTGAGCTCACTCCTAGACACTAACTTGAGCTTTATCGCGCGATAAACATTTCTTTGTCTCCTCATTTGAGATTCAAATGAGCTTCTGTCATACAGTAGTAGGCATCCGATGATTTGCACCCTTTGCAGTTGGGGAATTCCAGCGAGGGCGTAGCTGAGAATAACCGCAAGTGCACTCAGAATACAAACAACATTTGCCCAGACTAGTATGTGCAAGGCATGGAATCCAAAGCTTTCGAAACCTCTTAGAACGTACCTTCAAAAGCCTTTATGGACAACAAGAGTGCCTCGATGTCCCTCTGTTTAGGGTGATGCCATCGTTTGTAGTACCCGATGCCGACAGCACGCGCTCACAGGAAAAATACAAAGAAATCGCAGGAAACAAAATGTCGCTGTAGCACAGTCAACGCCACGAGCGCGTGCAGGGACACGCTCTTTCACGCGCTTGAGAACAAAAAATAAAAATAAACGTTAGAAACAAAATGGCCAGATGTCATCACCCCAAGCAAAGCGCACATGAAGGCACCCTAGGACAACATTGCCCCGCAGAATCACAGTGGACGTTCTGTAGCAAGTCTCAGTAGAGGGTATTCACTGGACGCCATACACGAAGGCGACGTTTAGAGCGCATGCTCAGAAAGAGCTCACATTACTAGGCTGCTATGACCGGCAATCTCGACGGTGCGAAATGCACGCTGCAAAAGAACTGCGGAAGCTCGATGTCAGCACGCGCTCGTCAGCTGCGCACACAGCTATGGCCGCCAGTCAATACTCCGTATAAAAAAAGCAGCAGACTTTCTGTTGACTTCTCGTGTTAGAAGTCTCAATTATAAATTTCCCTAAAGTGGCTGACAAGGTGAGAGCGAGGACCTTATGATGTACCGCAGGAAAGGCTACAAGCGCAAGCTCCTTGCTCTGGGGCACATCTCGGCGGCACGAGCTCTCGTGACTTAAGAGCAGCTGCCAACGCTATGAGCTCGCGCTTCTAGCCTTCGCTGCGGTACAACATAAGGTGAAACGAAGTATAGTTCGCTGAACCGCCACCGCGTTTACTGGCGCTGTAGCTTAACACACTAGCAGACGCTTTCGCGTGTGTATCTATGTGTGTCCGCTCCCCGACCGGCGACGTTTTGACGATAATTGGCTGTATTTTAAGGACTTTTCTCGTCGTTATTGCGATTGTACGTTCGGTAAAGAGCTACAAGCTGATCTGGATCGCATTCTTCTTTGGTCAAGAGATAACAAACTTCCCCTAAACTTAAACCAAATGCGCTACCATGCACATCACTGCCTCGCGCCAACCTTCGACCCCTCCAACACGTTTCGTGAACCGAGTGGAGATCCCAAAAACAACGCATATCCACCTCCTAGGTGTCCTCCTCGACCAGCATTTCGATTTCCATCGCTACGTCCAAAACGTCGTCTCCGGGGAAAGGTGACTCCTTGGCTTCGTCATTCGGTCCACAAGAAGAGCCAGTCGCGATGTACCCAGATTGCTGTTCACAGCACTGGTGTTGCCCATCCTGGAGTTTTGCTGCTCGGTACGGGATTCGGCAACCAGGCAACTTATTGCCTCCCTCGAGTCGGTGCAAAGTCGCGCTTCCTACCTTATTATGGCGCCAACTTGGCCCCCGAACACCATCCTATCGAGCACTGCACCACCTCCGTTCAGTCGGCAGGGACCCGCTTCCATATTAAGTAGCGACAACGCGGCTCCTAGCCACTTTTCTGCTACTGGACTCCTCGCTTCCTTTTTCCTCCTCCCTGCGGCGTACTCGCACTGATGGACTGTAGCCCCTTTTAACCCGGGCGCTTCGTCACTAGAACTCCTTCGCACCCCGTGCAATGCAACTTCGGAGGTCCCCCCCCCCCCCGCCAGTCAACAGTTCACCACCAATCGACAGTGTCTCACTTCGACCATTCACCAAGAGCGTCACGGCCCACCTGCGGAGCATCTAACTCGATATTTGATTCCGATCACGGGAGTGGGCTCCAGCAGGCGGACTGGATGCACCATCCTGTACACTCGCACACCCTATAGATGCTTAGCTCACAATACTAACTATTCTGCTCGAGCAAACTATGATATAGTGACTCATTTTACTATATTCTATACACACTATGTGCTAGCATTAGCGCATGCCTATTAAATGCGACAGAAATCATCCGAAACCAACGTTATTTCAACACGCTCCCATTGCCTTCCATAGCGGCCGCCGCGCTTTAGGTGTTGAGCTAGGGCGGCGCCAAGCGGAACACTCGGTCCCTCCAAGCCGTTCACGTGATATTTCTTGGCCCGCGCGCTCCCATAGGGACACGCGGAGTGAGCAGGTCGCCCCTATAAAGCCGGTGCGAGGAGCTTCACTTGTCCCGCCTCCAGCGCGTGCTGGAAACCAAGCTATCCTACTGATCACTTCGTAAAAAAATAATAAAAAATAATACAAATATTTTAAAGCGATCAATAACTACCGTGACTCGTCTCGTTCGGAGTAGTGCTATGCAGAGAAGCGATAACATATCCGATGGGAGCCGTTTTCGAGCATAAGCGAATGCACCGAATTCTTGTGGCGCGTGCCACCCATGCTTTTATTAAATAAGGACAGAGTTCATCCACGGACGCCCAAACACCGTTTATTATGTATCAGACTTCCGAGGAGGAGATAGAACCTTAATAAATACCGAGGTGGCCGCCGGCCAAGTGAATACCTTTCATATGTACGGTATATATATGGCGGTGGAGTATAGTGAACAGGGAAGTGACTGAAGTGTTGTAACATTTACCTGCTTCAGTTTGTTTGTGCTCGTTTTCTTCGTGTACTTGTGGGGAGTATATGGCACCTTCATCAATTATTCAAACAAAAGTCGAGAAAAAAATCTTAACGTATTTTCAAAAACTTTAGTTGAAATACAATCGGCAAAAATTGTATTGAAATCAATTGGGTTTCAATAGAAACTCTACCGGTGTATTGGGTGAATCCTTTGCGCCGGGGTCCACCGCTGGTATACATCCTACAAAAGGCAGTCTGCAAACACCAGTCACCGCAATATATCCGTGGTTCGAATGCCGCGTGACAAGGTTCCTTCTCGAACTCACTGCCATGCGGCATTCGAAGCACGGATCTCGCGGTGCCTCGCGTTCGAATCTGTATGCAGACTGTCTTTTGTACGATGTACAAGCAGTGTGACCCCGGCTTTACACTTTCACTTAACATACACTCTTTTTTTTTTTTTGTAAGGGATTTTGTTACCTGGGAACACTTTCTCGGAGGCAAGAGGATTGAAAAAACGAGCCGCGTCTCTGCGCTGCTCCGCTGTAGACTATACGTCCAAGTACCATTCCGACGTTTTTTGGGGGAAGGACATATTCCGCCGATTCAACTGAGAAGAACCTCGCCTCCCCCCTCTCGGCCATAGAAGGAACCCGCGTCGCATGCTTCTCTGTGCCAGTATATAGCTGAGCCAGTAGAGCGATCGTATTCCAGACTTGAAAACATATATATTCAGTCAATCAGCCGTCTCTCAAACGCCTGTTCGTCTGTTCAGCCACCACCTTTTCAGTGCGCTCTTTCGCCTTCTCAAGACGACCGAAGCACTTGCAGCGAGCACTTTCATCGTATACCTAGGGACTGCGACACGCGCCTATCGACGACTGTGTATCGCGCCGCTACCAGGTCGGCACACGCGAAGCGACGCACGACCCGCGCATGTGTGCGATAAGAGGAGTTCAAACTCTTTCGTGTTGAGGATAATTTTTTGGGTGGTTATCATTTGGGCCCATTCTCGCTTCGACCCGTTCTCGTTTGAACTTTCTCAAAACGTCCTTCTCGGTTGAGCCCGCCGCATTTGATCCGCGTTACATCCTCCGAGGGGAAAACAAAAATGGGGGCGCTTCGAGGTGTCGGTGTTACGGCTAGGTCACCGCATATTCCCGAAGAAGCTGCTTCGAGTCCGCCCCTCCCACCTACCAACTCGCCTATACGCAAGCGCTCGCATACACACGCACACACACGTACTTCAGTCTCGCGGTTTGGCTACTAGTCCCTCGAATACGTCCCTCGTGCTCTTGAGACGTGCAGCGAAGGTCGGGACCCTCTCGGTGTGTTTTCCGGAAGTGGTAGCAGGCGCTGGGCAATAAAACACCCAACTGCTCTTTTGTGTCAAAGCACGGCTTCGTGTGCCGCTCTTTTTCCGGGTCGCGGGAGGGGTCACTCAGAGTGGTCCCCCCCTTCCCCTCCCTTCCCTCCCCTTCCCCTCCCCCTTCCCCACACACACACACACATTGTAATCTATTTTTCCTTAAAGTGGACCGCAGCGTACGCTACGAGTCGTCGGAGCCAATCCAGGGCTGAAAATGTGTCACACGCCATTCGGTCCTAGTGAAAAAGGGACCAAACGCCAATAGCCCCAAATGCGAAAAACGCGGTTTGGGAGTTTTGAGAGCGTTCATACGAAAAGGTCCAAACGAGAATGCGGCGAAATGCGAATAAAACGTTTTCAAATACATCCCATTTTTTTTTTTTAGGGGATTGCAGAAAGAAGTGTTATTCCATTTAAAGAATATATGATATGGGACTATATCTCGAACGTTCCAATTCTCGTCCGGTGTTTTAATTCGCTTTTCTCACGCGTGATCTCTACTTTGGCACGCAGAGGGCCAATCGTTGCGATCTACCGAGCGCGTCCAGCGAACGACGAAGCGCCAAAAACGGGTGGAAGGCGCAAGGGGACAGTACAGCGAGCGAGAAGGTCGTGCTCAGACTATCCCAGCCCCGCGATCGCGCCTTTTCGAGCCGTGGTCTTTCGGAGAGGCCGCACATCGTGGTCATTGGCTCTCCTCCGTGCAATGCACTCGACGTACCGTGCCACTTTTATTCGAGCGTATAAAGAAGCGCCAAAGGCGATTTCGTAGTAACGCACTCCAGACGTGCACACATTCACACCGATAAGCTCACGCGGAACACACAAACGGCCATATGACCGCTAGAACGAGCTAGACACACACGGGACTTGCGTCCGTTCCATACAACCGCGACCGACTATACCTCCCGATCGTGAAAGCCAGACCCACAAGCTGACCATGAGCTACCGGTAATAGCGACATCCTATATCGTTCTAATGACACGTATTACTCCGAGAAGGCGGGAAAACGAGAGAGATCTACCCGGGCCTCGAAGGTAACCCGTTGTATACGCCCTGTCAATGATTGGCACACCGCTATCCAGTTCACGAAAAAAAAACAAAAAAAAAACATCGCGACATGTAATAAATATGTTAGTGCCGCTCTCGGTCCAGGCAACGCGACCCGTCGCCCGTTATTAAACGCCTCCTGGAATGACCCCCTCAGAGAACGCTGAAAGTTTCATCAACTCTCCAAGCGCAGCGAGAGAATGGCATCTCCCAGCCAGCGTGTCCGACTCCGCAAACGCGGCTCCGCCAGATTCACTAAGCCGTAACAGATCCCATTAGGCCTAACAGACGCTATTAGGCCTAAAAAGGGCTCCGTTTGCCCTAATGAGCAGGCGAGAACTCCCCACGCTCGGAGCAAAGAAGGCCGTGTCCATTACCGCGGCCGCACGTGCCTTTGTGAACACGCACATACGCACGAACGCGCAGGGGGATGCATACACGCGCTACCCTGCCGCGGAGCGAGGGACGTGTGTGCTCGACGAACAATGGCTGACGCCATCAGCAACGAGCTGCAAACCGAATGAGAAACAACAACAACAAAAAGAAGGATGGCGGAGGAAAGCTGTCCAATCCTGGCGAAAAGCGGAGGCCATGAATCCGGGAAGTCGGCACGAGCAGACCGCCGACCTCTGGCCGCTGTCAGCCATTGTGCCATTGACCTCCAGTGAGCGGAGATCCCTGCCCCGCCGCCGATGGACGGACCGGCGTCAGCGTTCGCCCTTTGCGGGCCACGGTACACCCGAAACGTCCTCCCCCATTACGCCCGGTAATCGAGTCAGCCAGATACACGCCGCTTCGAAAGCCATTGTTGTTTTCTGTAGTCGTATATATATCCCGCTATAAATATAAACGAGACCCCAGAACTGGCTGAAAATGTTGATGCTCTGCTGCGGCACTGCAGCTTTTTTTTTCTTATTCTTTTTTATTTTGGCTGTTGTAAGCCAGAGTTGAGTGGGCAATTAAACGCAGTCTACCCGTTTCTTTTTTTCTTTCTTTCTTTAGCTGTTTTCCGACGAATCGCCGCTCCGTTCCATAAACCTCTTTTGAGCTTCTGCGTCTCCGAAAACAGAAAATGCGGCGTGAGTGAAACGGATACGAGGTTCCTTTCGCGGAGGAAGTCGTTTTACGGGAAGGTCGTTATTTACAGCGAGTGCCGCGTTCGGCTCGTGAATACTAACCTTCGAGACTCCCCCGGCGCCGAATGCGTTCCGGATATTTGCTCGGGCTACCGAGAAATTACATCTCCGAGGGTGCACCGGACGACCCGGATCCGGTCCTCCTGAAAGCCAGTCCTGGACTCAAGTGCGGAGGCGATCGCCAAGGCTCCGAGAGCCATGGATAGCTGGCGCAGACGCGGCGCCGCCCTTACAAAAGACATTCCGCGTTTTAACGACTCTTTCAACTTCGTATCCACAATTTTCTAAACTTTCTATATGATGGATGGATGGATGGATGGTTAGATATTGGCTGTTCCCTTTACACCGCGCGGTAGCTCCCGCCACCATAGCCTCGAACTAACTCTGAAATTTTTTTCCCTTTCTTTCTTTCCAATACTTAACATTCTTCTCCCTTTGCCTCCGTGCAACTATCACCGGGCAGCTAGAGTACTTTCCACAAACACCTTTGCGGGATCGAACAAACAAAAAAAAAATAAACACCACGCCCCCGCCTCTTCCCCCGGGCGAGGGAGTCGCCAATTCCTCTCGTTATATCTCGTCGGTGTTTCTTCTTGAACCAGACCCACTGGGGGACAGGTGTGAGACTTTGGGCCAGAGCCACGCTGGAGGGAGTCCCAATATTCCTCTGTCCCTCCTGTCCCCCAGCGGTGCCAATTGTTCGTCATAGTTTCAGTTTCCCTAGACTGTATCCACCAGTTTTCCAATCTCCTCTTTGTGATCTCAAAACATGTTTCCTCCATTCTTCCATCCTCGTCGGCGAACCCGAGCGCCCCCGTCAAATCGGCCGACCCCTCCGCGAGAGCAGGACGAAGCCCCGTACACTCTAAAACCAGATGCTCCATTGTTTCGTTCTCATTTTGGCATATGGCACATAATGTGTCCATTTTCTCAAATTTAGCCCTATACGTTTTGGTTCCTAAAACCCCCGTTCTAGCCTCAAATAGAAGGGAACTATCCCGCGAATTATCAAAAACCGGTTCTTTTCCTGCTTCCTGCTTATGTGACCTATAAATTGTTAAAGCTGATCTTCCTTGCATCCTTTCCCTCCACATTTTTCCCTCGGCGTCTTTTACGCCCTTTTCTACCGTTGTGTTCCGATCAATCTCCTCCCTAGTTGGCACATATTTAACCTTAAGATTTCTCGTTCGGTTCGTCCATTTAGTATTCAAAGTCTTCGTGAATAAATACTTGTACACCTTCCTCGCCCATCGTGCGTCCTCCATTTTTGTTAGCCTTTGATGGAATTTCATTTTGCTGATGGCCTCTCTACTTTCAAAAGACGACCAGCCCCTGTCCCCTTGTACCCCTCCATTTGGCGTGTTCCCGTGCGCACCCACTGCCAACCTGCCTGCACTTCTCTGTCTGACCTCCAAGCTTGTCTGAACCTCTGATCGCATGCACAATACCGCATTACCGGACGACAAACCAGGCACCACGACCCCTTTCCAATTGCCCCGAACCACTTCACACCTATTATAATTCCATAATGGCCTATGTTTCATAATAGCCGAATTTCTTTTCCCTTTTTCATTATATTTTCCTCGTGTTCCTCTAAATATTTCTTTCCCTGTTTTATCCAGACCCCCAGAAACTTGCACGTATCTACACTTTAGTCTATTTTAAAGGTTGTGAATTCTCAGCGGCTCCCCCTTTTCGTCATTAAAAACCACCACTCCAGATTTTTCTCTACTGAAATTCAGGCCAAGCTTGTCGCCCTTCCCCTTCACATGTCCCAATTAGTTTGTCCAATATATCCCGGCTATCTGCTATAAGCACAATACCGCTTCCATACATCAGTCCAGGTACGACTTGGTTTTCTTTACTCCCTCGCCCCATATATGTCAGATCAAATCCCAAGTTACTCTACTCTAACCTTTTTTTTTTTCATTCAGATATACCATGAAGAGCAGTGGTAACAGGGAACGGCCCTGTCTAGGCCATCTTTCTTTTGCTGCAAGTTCTGTAGTTTCTGCTTCCACTTTATAACCACCTTATTATTTGTATACACCTCTCGCAAGAATCTAATCAAATGTGCATCTAGCTCATACCTCCTCAGCAGTTCCCAGAGTTTTTTCTGACTCACATTGTCGTATGCAAACTTTAATATCTAAAAAATGCTACCCATAATGGTCTATTAGTTTGTCGCTGCTATTTGTATGCACTGGGTGGCTATAAATAAGTCATCATCTTCAAGCTTTCTATCCCTTCGGAAACCATTTTGGAGCTCACCCAGAATCTGCGTGCTTTGAGCCCACTCTTCCATTCTTCTTTTCACTATCTGCATAGCTAGCCTGGGTATGACTGAAGTTCCTGTAATTAGGCGATATGATCTAATCTTATCTTTATTACCTTTGCTTTTATATATTAGTCTTATAAGTTATATTGCACATCTTCCCCCCCCTTTAATTATTTGGTCTATCACCTGTTTTAGCTTTAATTTGCTTGCTTTACTTAGGGCCTTTATTAGTCTGATTGGAATGTCATGTGGGCCCGTTGCTGTTCCTGCTGGAACCTTACTTTCCGTTCTGTCCCATTCTCCCATAGTAGTTCCCATCGTTTCGGCTCTCTCTTTCTCCTGCCCGTTACTGTAATTGCTGCTCTCCAGTTTTTCATTTGATTCCAACTCCGAGAAAGCTCCTTTAGGGTACGGACGATATATATGCTATAGAATTTCTACCACCACGTTTTAATAGACTTTCTGTCACTATAATTATATAGAATTTATATAGACTAGAATCGATAAAATAACAAGATGCAGTGCAAAGAAGCGACATCGCACCCAGTTGGAGCCTTCTTGCAGAGTCTGTTTTTTTCGACTGTGGAAAAACAATTACCGCCTTTTGCAACGCTTTATAGTTTGAGATGTAGTTCACTTTATAAACCACATTTCGTATAAATTATGTGCGAAAAAAAAAGTAACATACTTGTAATTTTTTACCTTCTGGGATGGTCCTCGTTTAAGTGACAGCCTTTCAATTACAGGGTGTATATAGCGGTAGAGCAGTCAACACTACTGTATTACTAGTGTTATAGAGCGCTCCTTGGCGAGTGTATTTGTGATGTCTGCGTATGTGCACACGGCAAGTGGCGAGTGCATGTTTCCATTGATGTATTGTGAGAATTCTAAAATATTTATAAAAAGTTTTTTTTGCGAAAAAATGTATTTATTGTTGTTAGAAGGGGGACAGAAAAGTTGTTAAAATCTCTTTGTTTTCTATACCATTTCTATCCAATCTCTATGCACTAGGTTGTATAGAAAATCTACAGAAAAAAGCGGCCAAAGAGCTATAAACAGTGGATAAAAAAGTGGATACATTTTTTTTTAAATATCTGTATACACTATTTTGTTTAGAAATTCCGCAGGAAGTGTATATATATTTTTGTAAGGGCGGTAGTAGTGAAAATGTTCAGTAACGTCGTGTCAAGGGTGAGTGGTCCAATTGATAAGAATAACCTTACCTGATATTGCAGATCTTTTAGACGACTTCACCTCGGAGAGTAGGAATCGAAGTGGAACACGCGGATTGTTTCAGATCTTGTCTAATCTCACCAATTGCTCCAGCATAGCAAGATCACGATCCTACTAAGAACGTCTTTTGGCCTAGGTTAGTGCTCTTCAGAGAGAAAAATACGAAACGTGAAAGAAAGAAACAATAGCGCAAGGCTGAATCAGACCTATTGTTTTGTTTCACCTCCACTTAGTCGTCCCCCCGTGTTGCGAGTATATATTTGGATTTAATTATGTCCACCAAATAAAGCAACATGATATTTTGGTACTATTGTATTCGCTCTTTTTTCCTTTCTTTTTTTATTAGACGTTGTTTTTCTGGTTGATTCTTCGTAGAAATCCATCGGTTAATTTATTATTTCCGTCTCATGCATAGTAGGGTCGAGTCACTTGATGCATATAATGCTGGAGAGAGCAAGGGAGGCTCCCATAGTGTGTCGCAACGCTTCACCGAAGCGACGACAAAACAATCGGAACCAAAACAATAACAGAAAAGACGCGAAGGAAAACAGAACGAATCAAAGCACGGAAGTTGCTTAACATCTCCAACACGTTTGAGTCTGACAGCTTCACTCGGAGAGCGATTACGCGCTCAGCCTACGAAGGAAATGATAATAATCAAAATAACGACGAGTAGATTCAAACAAAACGAAGGAAACTGCGCTGGGGGGTAAGAAAAAGAAAACATAAGCGACAGCGAGGAAAACAAAAGCGGCGAATTCCTCGTCGCCAGAAGTTTCGCGGATTGCCCCACCAAACGACCTAGATGCGCCAAGTTGCGGCTCCCAACGACAACCACGCGAATCATTCATTTCTGTCAAAAAAAAAAAAATAGGAACGCGCAAACTAATAAATAAGTAAATGAAATGCCCACGTTTCTTTTTCTTATTAGTATATTTAAAATCAAAGTGTACAGGAAGGCAACAAAGCGCCCCGTATGCAAACAAGAGAGGAAATCTCGTTGCTCCTCCATTCTCTTCGCTGGAAGCAAACACTCGTATTCAGCTTCTCCGCGTCTGTCGAGAACTTTGGAGATTTTTGTTTTTCTCTCGGTCCGCTTACGACCAGCGCTGGATAATGGCCAATTCTTTGAAAAGCAAAACTGATGGGAAAAGTCGTTAGCCTCTCGCGGTGTCCATTAAATTTGCCCAAGTGGACTCGATTCAAAGTGTGCTCATGCACTAAGCGCAAACGCACGAAGCTTCGGACCCGTGTCCGAGAGAGTCACGAAAGAACGAACAAACACGAGCTCGCGTTGCGAAGTTCGTATACAATAACTTTAATCGTCTCCCCCGAAGAAGACAAATAACGATGCGAACACTCGTAGCCATGAAACGAGACGACACACTGACGTCGGCTAAACCGCTCACGCCTCAGACCCGCCCCTTTCCACGTTGCATTCTTGAACTTTCGCAAACATACAAAACATGAAGGCCAAGACAGGCACATGACAAGACGCGCTGAAAAGGAGGTTGAATCCGACCGGGCACCGGCCAATCCGCGGGCATCACGTATACGATCACGTGATTGACGTTCTATTGCGCATGCATGTCCCACTAGAGCGACACTCTTGCAGTAAGGTGGTCATTTGGGCCAGTTGGTTCATAGCTAAGAAAGGACCAATGCAAGAGGGACAAGGCGCACTCTCAACTGAAGTTTATTTGAAAAAGAAAAAGGATATATAGGACAGCCACCAAAAAGCGCTAATATAGTCACTGCGTATTGCGGCAAAGCCCGCGTTTAAGATATTCGTATTCATTTGTAGACAAGGCTGAGGACGTTTCACTCATGCGTGTTTTCCCTTTAGCCCTAGTCTCAAACGTCTCATGACACTTTATAGCGTGCCAAACTCTTGGTGCCACTGGAGGCAGGGGTGCATGAGCACCCGATGAACAGCAAGGTGTCCTGACGGTGTCGATCTTGCGGAAGTGGCATGTTCGCGGACGCGATCGTTCACATATCTGCCCGTCTGACCTATATACGTGATCTCGCCTGACATAGGAATTTGACAGACATAAACAACTCTCGTTCGCAGATAGGTCAAAAACGCCCCCCTTTCGGTAAGGAATTATGTTAGGCGACGAACAAGTTTGGGAACGGGCGGAATACAGCGCGAGATTCCACAGAGCCGCCAAAAAGTCTCTGTCCGCAGACGGCGTGTTTGTCGGGATAGATCACCCTGGTCTGGCAGACGAGTGACGTCATTGCTAGCTCATCGTCCCCTTCATTCTAACTCAAATCCTTCGACAAAAAAAAAAAAGTCTTCATCGGATTTTGGTTACGATTCAAAAGTCGGCCGGAACACCCGAAGATCACTGCCCATCGCGACTGGTAAAATTTCTTCGCGCGGCTCTTTTCTGTAGTACACGAGGGTTTCAGGTCGACTGGCTTCTCCCATCAAGTCCGCCGTTCTGTGCAAGATGTGCAAGCTCGAAGAGCACCGATTATACGTGGGGCCGGTAGAGTATGGCCAATAGCCTGCGAGCTTTACTCCGTACTCTGGTCACGCTCACCTCTGAAAGGTGTGCAGCGAACGCTGAACGACGAGCAATTTCGGCACCCTTCGATCCGGTCCAGGTCTACATCTCCCAAATGAAACTGGCTCGACCGTGCCACAGGAAAGGAAAGGAAAACGTTACGTTGTCCGGTATTCATCGAGAGCAGGGTCTCAAATCCGGCACGCTGTCCCTTCAGCAACCCGCTGGTATACCGGACAAAAGACGTGTTCTAAAAAGGTGCCGCGGCGCGCTCCAACGGCGCAGAAGAAGATACCAGAGAGAACGAGAGAAACTGAATCGTAACGGGGTTTTCTCGCCATGACCGAACATTGTCCATCACCAGCATCAACATTCATAGTCCCCGGCTTCGTGTCTGCGTAATTATGAAATTCCGTCGCGTTCTCACGTGCCATCGGGTTCGAATGAAATGCGAACCGTGACGGAACTTCGAGGCCATCACCGGCGCAGCTTCCAAGCTTGCGTTGGGCTTGGCCAGGTTCGAACAGATCGGAGTAGAGCACTGCGAGGTTGTGCGTCCTACCCCGATGTGTTTGAACCTGGTCAAGCACAACCAAAGCTACGCCGGTAATGGGCCCGAAGTTCCGTCACTGTTCGCATTTCATTCGAACCCGATGGTACATTGCACGTGCTTAGCATCCTCCGTCACAACTATTGCATCAGTGTCAGCATGGGATTTATCATTCTCCTTAGTGTTTTGCGCCGTGCGAATTTGACAAAGTTCCCACGCGTTTTGATTTGTGCCCGGTGTGAGTCTTCGTGGTCACAATCGTTGCGTAATGGCATAATTATAAAAATATGAAATTTCAACTTGAAGTAGTATATGTGTTCATCCACCTTATATGTTTTTTAAATACTCGCTTTGACATTAATTTTTGAGTTTAGATGCTTATCTATATTTATTTTTTATTTTTGTCATTTATATATATATATTACTTTGTTTTGCCGGCTCCGGAGGTTCTGACAGATCCCGGGCCCTGAACCAAAAAGTCTGGAGACCTCTGATCTATAGTATACTGCATTCTAGTATAGAGCGTTCTAAAACTACGTACTACCGTGGACAATGGAAAGACTGCATGATCTACGGAGCGAGCCCTGCAAACGATGAGGCCGGAAAAACCTTTCGAACTGAGGTCCGCGTTGTCACACTGAGCGTGACGTTTCATGTTCCACGTGACGCTCGGTGTCACGGAGCACACTGCCTTTTCAGGCACTCGTTGATTGCCTCGAATTGACGGCTTCCTCTTGTCAGACTCGAGTGACTCCCACGAACTCGGGTGGCACACAGCACCGAAGTATCTCATCGGCAGAGACTCCGCGGTGAGCGCTACAGTTTTGTGACGTAGAGAAGTCAATACAACGCGTGCTGCGTGAATGTCACGACCAATGAGAGCTCGTAGAGGCGCACAAGCGATAAAAACAGATGCGCGGCTATTTAGTAATTCCAAGACGCCTGGCGCCTCGAACACGACGTGCCAACGCGAAGAGACGTGTATACGAGGCTCCGACACCGTTCCAGTCAATGGGAAGAGCGAGAACGGCTGCATGCAGGGCGTGTCCTCTCCAGCTCATCTTTTCCGCCGTGCTTTGGATGCGCGCTCAAGGTGCGCGAAGGGCCGTTGTCGAAGGGACGACTGACGCTCCTCCCTGCTGTTCCACAATATCGGTAAATGACAATCGCAAATTATATTTTGAGCCTCATAGCTGTATTTATCGTTATAAACGGCCCACTCAGGCAAGTGCTCGGAGAGCAGCCAGCGGAGAGCACGTCACATCCGGCGCAATCGTGACGTAGCCTGTCTCGGGACGAGCAAAGCTGCGGCGAGGCTGACGTCGACAAGACGATTGGCACCTGGCCGCCGCCATGTTTCTGCTCGTGCGGGCAAGTGCGTGTCATTCCAAGCTTGCCAAAGCTACGTTCACGCTTCCACGCACGCAGGCTTGCACGCATGGGGCACCAGTGAGGCTATAGTTCTAGGCGAGACAGGCATCGTCACTACCTACCAATGTTCCTAGCCGGACATAACAAACGCTTCCTTAGCGACATCCACCAGATGCCATTGGCTAATCGTTTACTTCGTTCTAAAATTCCTTCTCGTGTCTTTTTCGACGAGAGATTGGGGTGTCCGATGTGCTGTCTTGAACACGTATAGACGAAGGGATAAGCGCCAAAATTTAGTTGTCTCTTTAAAGTCTCGGCTCAACGCTGACGCAGCGTCCAATCAGGTGGCTACCTTCTGATCCAGGTGGCGCTGCTGCTCTCCCCTTACGATGGATGGCGGAACACGAGCCGCCCAAGCCAATCGCCCGAGACTCTCTTCGGATGGCTCCGTTGCAGTCTATCCTAAGCTCAAACGGGCTCTTTGACGTGCGTCAGGCAGTCGCCATTAGAACATATGCTAAGTACAATATCCTCCAATGCCGCATTACCCACCAATGTATAAATAAACCTAAAAATATATACGTTTTTTTTTTTATAAGTAAATTACGCGAAGACGGACACTTATTTTCCGCCCAAATGTAGCGCTAGCGGCCCGAACCAGATGATAAAGTTTCAGAACTAAGCGTTCTCTCATTCAAAAGTTATAAATCAAAAACGGGCCCCATTATGCACAGTAAACCCGAGACAAAGGAATAATAAGAAGACGGAGAGACTTCGTCGTTCTGTCCTTTTGTATTATTATTATTCCATTGTCTCGAGTGTACTATGAACGACATTCACCGGCTCGCCTGCGTTTTTTTTTCCTATTTTTTTTTTATTGATATTTTCAGAAAATCACTTATACTTTTAATAAAAAGAACGGCTAGTTCTGAAACTTTGGCATCTTGTTCGGACCGCTAGCGCTCCATTTGGGAGGAGAGGAAGCGCTCGGCAACGTGTAATGTATTTTTGCAATTAAAAAAACAATTCTTTTTTTTTTTTTTAGGGACTCGCTGGTTTCCACGTGACGTCACGCTCGGGAAGGACAGGGACCCGCACCATGCTGGTGGTTGACTTCGCACCGCGCGGAGGCGCTCACCGAGGATGCAGATAAGTGACCGGACACGCGCTGATATATGTGCCATATTTTGAACTAAAATTAATGTACTCGCTGTCGATTCAACAAAAATGAAGCAAGTTTTGCGCACTGCTCATACTCTTATCGGAGGAAGAAGCGATGCTTTTGGGGGCCTGAAACGTGTACGTCTCGATAAGATAACATGTAGCTAATCTAAAATGCACCTTTATATCCTAATTCTCCACATAAAGGAGCAAATTAGTCATCCTCCGCGAAAAGCCGGACTATATTCACTACCAAAAAACGCGCCGAGCTTACGATGACGACGTTCGGCCACTGCTCGGGGAATGTTTCGGCGTTCGTGCGATTGCGCTATACGAGCAGAAAGTTTCGATATGCCGCCGACCAAGTTTCGACGCGGAGGGCTGTCGTGTCGGCAAAAGAATTACACGCCACACCCTATAGGAGCCGCTCGTAGTAAAGTGGTTACGATTTCGCGAAGCCCTGGTAAACAACGCAAGGTTAGCGTAGCGTGTCGCGCACGGCAGACGCCGATGCCCCGGTGGCGGCGTTTCGGCGAAGGGCGCCCCGCCAAAGGTGCGCTCGAAGCGAAAGGAAAGGGACATCAGGAACGGGCGAAACCTGCACCAAGGCGTGCGCGAACCATCCCTTCCACCTTTGCTACCACTCTATGGCGGGGCGTAGCTCTCGCTGCGAATGGCCGTCGACTCAGCCACCAACGTGCTGGGTGCCGGTGTTCGACGTCATCGTGTCACGTATACGTGCGAGTGCACCAACTGCGAAGCGCGAAGCCTCGGGGATCGCACTTTGGCTGGCGCGTCCCGTCGATGAAAACACACATGCCTCCGCCCAAAATGAATTCCAGGCACCCGTTTCATTAGCAGCACAACAGCAGCGCAGAGAACTGACGATGACACAAGTCGGTGGACGCAAAAATGGCACCGCTATTGGCGGGTGAGGGGAAAACGCCACGCTCGGATCTGAGGTGTCTGAGGCGTTGCGGAACTTGGGAAAGAGAGCCTCTCGCCGCGACCGCGAGACTCGACGCTCCGACACAAAAGAAACTGGCTGCACTCGAAACCCAATAAAACCCGGAAGGAGAACGTAACAAACGCTCTTTGGCCACCCGTGAGACTCGCTGCGCATTCCATTCCTCGCAAGTGAACGGCCACGGGAGTTTCATGCTAAGCTTTCCATAAGCACTGTCCGCGAAACAAGAACTGAGAAAGTTTGCACGACTTCGCCTCCAAGTTCTTTGCTCATCGAGCGTGAATATATAATAAAACAAAAATAACAATTACATATTGCAGTTTAACCGTACAAACGAGAGCAACCAACTGTATCGCGTGTATACCCATTGTTTTGTTTGTTCGAATAAAGAAAAAGTATCGTGACTGTCATGTTTCAATCGACGCTGCGTCCGACTGTGCCGTGGGGCGGTTCACGTGAACCCGACATCGGCGCTTTTATGCATTTTACTCGGACGGAATGTGGAATTGGTGGGCCGATTGAGCACTTCATACGATTCTACACCGCAGGAAAACAAAATGATGCAACTCTTTCTGTTAGACAAAAATCAGCTATCGCTCGCTCTGTATGCTTCCGACTCCAACTGTGGCGAGTTCGTCGGAGTCCAACGAGACAAAATGTCCAACGGGTCGAATTGTCCAATAATGGACGTTTCATCTCGGACATTTTGTCTCGTTGACATTTGACCGTTTTGGACATTTTGTCTCGTTGGACATTTCGACTCGGTGGACATTTTGACCTCTTTGGACATTTTGTTACGCATATATCAACATTTTGTCTCGTTGGACATTTTGACCAGAAGCGTGCGCGGGGGCGGTGGTTCCCTCAAGTTCTTTCGATCGCCTGAGCCGTCGGTGATGTAAACGAGCAGCGGCCGACATGCGCTATATTGATTTACTCGAACGCTGGCTCTCGGGAAGTTAGCTTCGCAGAATGACCTCGTCAAATGTGCCAACACAAAATCAGTAAAAAAAAATTTAAAAAGGCGGGGGGGGGGGGGGGGGGCGTATAAGCGCGCGTTTCTGCGACCCAAATACGTTGCTCATCGTGCTTCCAGAGTTGGCTTCTCTGCTCAGCCTATACGAAAAAGAAAAAGACGCTATTGAAGAATCGCTTATCCATGCAAAGCATCGAGGACAAAGGAAGGTTCAGCGGCACGGCCGGCTCGCCGGAGAACTGTAGCGGAGGTCTACTGGCAGCCATAGCTGAGTCGTGTGCTTCCCAGCTCAGCAAGCAGCGTGCGTTGCACACCCATTGTCGCTCTCGGCAGACGATAGGTGGGGCTCCTTCGGGACACGGGCAGTGAGCAACGGACTCAGATGAGGCGTCCTGCGAATATACCGTGAGCCCCCGTTCGCAACGTGGGAAACGTCGAGAACGTCACGGGCGGCCTCCGCCTGGGACCAGCCATCAACGTCATATTCGGGGACACGTCTCTCGGCGGGCGCCAACGAGCGTCTCGCCGGCGACCAGACGGGTCTCTTTTTCGCGTCGGCCGCGCTTCACTGCCGAGCGTCTCTAAAACGCGGAAGTCGTTAGCTAATTCGCGACAAACGCGCGTGGCCGCGTTCCGGCGCCGATGGGACGAATCCGGACAGACTGCTTCACGCGCCTGCAGGGGAAAGCCGCACTGCTCACGCACCAGACGCTGCAGACGACAAAATTAGCTGCGTCTCAAGCGTGTTCAAAACATGTCTGCTTCATACGTCTGCGAACTGTACGCTGTAGGGCGCGCATCGGCAAACGCCAACTCGCTTGTGCCGGTCTAGGAGGGAGTGTTTACTGGCGGCCATAGCTGCGTGTGCGGCTGCTGGGCGCGTGCTGACGGCGCGAGCTCCCACAGTTATTTTGCAACGTGCATTCCGCACCGTCCAGATTGCCGGTCTTAGCGACCTCTTAATGCGAGCTCGTTCTGAGCATGCGCTCTAAACATCGCCCTCAAATATGGCGTCCAGTGAGGATACCTTCCATAGTCACCGGGTGAGGAAGGAATCGTCCAAGGCGAGCTTCAAACCCCCGAGCAGCTTGCGGCCCTCGCACTGCGCAAGTTGTGCGCGTGCGCGGTGCAACGCCCCGAGGGGGTCCTGTTCGGTGTTTACTCCCCAATCCACCGTCGTATTGCGCGTCATTATTATTAGCTTCTGAAACCTGCGTGTAGTCGGTTTTTAGCAGCGGTCGTTCGAGGGGACCGACTGTTCCTGATCTCCGCGTTATCGAAGATTACGGCACGGACTGGATAAGAAACGAAAGTGAGGTGGCTGGGTTTCGTAAAGGCAGTGTTCGCCTACAACGCTCGTTGACGCCAAGATAAGACCAGCTCGTGCCTCGACTCGGAGTTGCCAAACGCTCGCCCGCAGAATTTGTGTGGACCCTCGAAGAAAGCCTTTGCGCGTGCTCTGTCCGAAAGTTAACAATACACGAGCCTAAACCAGACTGGATATACTGCGGCGGCCTCAGTCACGGCGCACATATACCCGAGAGGCGTGCTCAAAGACCGTCACGAAGAAACGGTTTACGCCAACAACTTCCTCGTGCGAGCATCCGTTCGTTTCCCGCGCCAATTGTTCGCGATTGTTGTGGGAGACAAAGGACGCGGGGCTCAAGAGGAGGCCGCGGAGGCCCAGGGGCCGGGTGACAAACGGCGTGTGCCATACAACCCATGGCAATTTTGTTTGTTGTCCGGTCGAAAACAATGGAAGCCCCCGTATATGACCGGCACAATTATCGACAAAACGGGACTCGTTTCGTGGCCGAGAAGAAACGGGTGGCTCGGACGCCAACAGCGCCATCCAGAAATCGGGAACGATCTCTGATCGCGCATCGGGGATCGTCTGGGCCGTAAAAGAGAACGGCTGTCCTAGGCCATCGAAACGGCGAATTTGACGGCGATGACGTTCTATAGCCGCTCCGTCTCCGCCGCAACTGCTCGCGCGAAGAGTCCAGGACTCTACCACTTGGCGGACGCTCAGAAACGATGGCCAGAAGTGGCTCTGACGTCATATCCGGCCGACAAGTTTGTCGTCCAGCGTCAGCGTCTAGGTGGCCTCCGCTGAGGCGGGGGCCACCTGAATCGTCTGCTGCGCGAGTCTCCATCTTGACTCCAGCACTCCCGTTTCCTTCTCGTCCTTCCAGCTCGTCTATTGCAGTAAAGTTGGACGCAGACGTGAAGACAGCTAAATCGAACTATAGCGGTTCCCATCGGCAGCATAGACGATTGCAAGCGGGGCGACTGGCAGCCGCCATACGTGTATGCTCGTGCGGTCAAGCCCGTGCAATTGCAAGCTTGGCCTTAGCCCCCCATATACTGACAAAGCCTGACAGATCGCCACGAGACGCGGCCGCCGAAATGGAAAAGGCGGAGCGGCAGACAACGGATGAGAGGAGAGCACGTGACTGGCGCCCCGCTGCGGCGAGACGTCGAAACACCCTCCCAAGCGAAAAAGTGTGTTACGGGTCCTGGCCGCTGCGAAAGCTGCGCGCTAACGTCCAGGTTCCCCAAGAAATGGCTCTTTCATGCCCTGTGCTACAATACATAGAGTTATTATAATGAACGCTAGAGGTTCAACTGGCGCTAGTGTCTATGCGACTTCCGTAACGCAAATTGAAGCAGACAGCAACCAGTCTACTTTTGCGGTGCTCCTGTGCATTCCTATGGGAAAACGCGCGTGCATTTTGTCTCTTCGCCGGAAAATAACATGAATAACCTTGGTTATTTGGGTCGTACCGAATAGTATGTACCTTTATTAACATTGTAAAACTGTAATTACTTTAGTTAGAGCATTTTTCTTCATTAGTGAACGATGTTTAACTTCACTACATTTCAATCCCAAACGTGTGTTCCGCAGCACGTATGTAAAAGCAAGCGACGATTCAAAGCAAAATTACAATCGAAAGGAATATAGAGTGTGTTCAAGGCTCACCAGCATTCCGGTGACGCTTATATATTGATAATATGCCAGTCCTGTCACTATATGGAAATGACCCCGTCGTGCATGAGCGGATAAAAACGTTCAAAACGTAAATAATAAAGCACGTGGGCTATGAAAGGTGTCTCTTCGTATTGTTTTCTCTGCCGGGCAACTTTTATCGGACACTTCTTCTCAAAGATTTCGATTGTGCGGGTGATGTTTTGAACGTAGAAGTTCGCACAGAACAGAATGGATAAAGCGGTACTTACTTATTTAAAAGCGGAATATATTACGTGGCCTTCAATTTATTTTAATTGTATGCATGCGCGGGTAGTTACTGATCCAGTGTTACTGCGTAGTTTTTTCCGTCTCACTTAATTTCCAGACGTAACTTGGGTTCCGTCGGACGTAACGCTAGACACTTCGATGCTTCGAAAGCACCGACGCCGTGATCGCGCTAAGAGTGTCCAACAGTGCACATAAATACACGTATGAAGCCGTTTGAGCACCGTTTTTAATGCGATGAATTTGAAAGAAAAACGCCGTAACTGACCAATTATTTCGTCGGCCTGACTGAGAAATGTTCCAAGCTACCTAGTACGTACGAATTATTCGGGATATTTTCTCTTATGATCGAGCGCAGGGAGAAAATGCACTCACGTTTTCCCATAGAAATGCATTACCGGAAGTCAATTTATGACTGGTTGCCGTCTGCTTCAATTTGCGTCAGCACACTAGCGCCAGTTGAACCTCTAGCGTACATTATAATAACTATATATGCTACAAAATCCTCGCGCCCCAAATCTGCGACCGGGCATTCCATGGCTCCGTCGTCGAACTGCCAGGCTTTGTGAGTATACAGGAGGCTGAGGCTTGGCAAACGCTGCACGTGCTTGCGCGCATGGGGCACCGGTCGAGGCTCCGATCGTCGGCACGAACTCCCAACGTCTCCTCATCACCATCATCAGTCGTCGTCGCCCATTCGCGGTCGGGCTAGCGCCCTTCGCCTCGAGAGCACCGCGGCGAAGCCAACTGGGGGCAGTCCAGAAACGTATACGTGGGAAAAATACTTTCCGCCAAGCAGAAGACAACGGTGCTCAGTTTTATCGCGTAAGTGCGGTGCCCTTGAGAACCAAGGCGCACACACCAGAGGCAGCTCTAATTGCGGCAAACGACGCTAAGCAATTATAACGCTGCCCCGGCCCTCGAAAGAGTAGATCCTTTCGAGCGGCTGCCGCCTCAAAAAAGGACGGCCGCCTTCTCGCGAACAATGGAAGCGCAGGGATCTCGCCGGGCCGAGGGACGTTTTCTCCAGACACCGTATTCTCTCCGTGAGACCGTGCTTTCTAAAAGGGAATGCAGGCAGCAGCCTCGCATCTCGCTCTCACACGCAGCCCTCACAAAGCGTGAAACTTGCAGGTCTGCGCTCCATCAGCTCCGCGTCTTCGGGCTCCCAGACAAGTTAGGCAACACTTCTCACAAAGCTCTACAGAGCCGTAGCGACGGAGAGGTCACCTCATGGATTCCGAGTCAACTCCTCGGAGTGTCGCGCACCATACACAGTTGCGGACCTGTCGTCTTCTCTTCTCTGCCGGACGCTGGTCGAGGAAGATGTTGTGTGCCTCGAGATTCCCACCAACACGTCACCCACACATACGCACACGCGCGCACGCACACACATACACACACTCCGCGCTGCGCACACCGTTAATTGATCACGCGCACTATATGAGGTCAAACTGACGGCTGCAGCGTTGCTGAAGCTATCTCCCACGGCCTTGGTACGGTGCACGGTGGTACGGTGCGACACACACGAGCAAGCGTGACGTGCAATACATCACAGCGTCGATAACGTCAGTCTGATTGGGCTTATACCGAGACGTGTAGACTCGCGCTGCATCACGTGACGCGGAGGCACGTGACGTGACGCTGATGACGTCACTTTTCTTTCGTCGGTCTTTTCGTACATAGCCTCCCCTCTACGTTATTCTATACTTTCCCAGAAAGAGGACGAAACGATTTTGGGGGACGCTGCGTGACTGCGTTACCTTCCAATTGATTTGTGCGGTACTCATTACAAGTGATCAATTTACTTGTAATCCATTTGTAATCGATTAATATTTTTAGTAATGGCGTAATAATTTGAGTACAGTTATTAGGAAGTAATCCTAAAAGTAATCTGAATACTTTGGAAGTTACTCGTAACCGTAACTATTTTGTCACTTCCCTTTGCAATGGCGTCCTTTGTTCGTCCCTGTCCAGGAAATCTCGAACCAAGTTTCCGACGGGGGCCGGTTTAGCAAAGTCGGTAGATTCAAAAGGTGAGTAGCTTATACTTCGGTGACTCACATCCAATACTGGACACTACGAAAGACCTGTCTACAACGCGGCAGAAAAATCCCTGGTTTTGAAGATCTTAAATACTCGGAAAAGTAATGAACGGCCGCCTTCTGCGCTTAAGTAACGGCCAATTCCTTTATTTTTCGAGTAAAAAAGTATTCGACTTGAATACTTTTTAACCGTACTGTCTTTCGAGTAACGCGTACAAGCGACTGCTTCGAACAAAAAGGGTTTCGTTGCACGATGACCAGCATCGACACCGGAATTTGCGGAAATACCACATAGGTCACAACAACTGCAATCTGAAATCCACAGCCTGTCTGTCTGTTTTTTGTTTCTTTTTTATTCACAAAGAGACGACAGGTTAGACGTCGCTTTCGGTGGAAATTAGTCCGCTTTCTCGAATTATTTTCCAGTGTGCAGCCATCGTGTACACGCCACTACATTCTTCCCAATGGGTTCCACGGCCTCTCCGGCGGCCAATAGCGCCACCGAACGTTGGCCCAATAAAACGGGAATCCAAGATTGCCATTCTTGGGTTCGGATGCGTATACGTGCGTGCGTCTGAATGGAATGCGCGTCTCTGCACGCATCTGAGGGACGATGACGAGCCCCGATAAAGACACGCACCCCGATCTTCAATCCTTCCATCGGGAAGTAAAAATCAGCGCCATGTTGTCTTTTTCTTGTCTGCCCCGAGACCTTCTTGTTATCGTCGTTGTGGGCTCCACCGCCTCGCCTTGGTTGCTCGTTGCCCGCTTCCTCCAGTATAACAATTACATCCGACAACGAAAAAGGAGCCCAAAAAGTAACAATAACAACCAGAGAGAGAGAGAAAAAAAACACGCTAACCTTGTACGAGATGTTTTAGCGCGGATATCTATATAAAACTCCGCGAACTGGTTTTTGAGGAAGGGCGAGAAATTACGCAGGCAATGTTCCTTCGGGGACTCGTCTTCTTTTTCTTCCCGCTTTTTCGTCGGAAAAATTCTTGAGCGGTTTTTACGTGCGGATAAAAATACCCGCCCGGCCATTCAACGAGGCCGGACTGGCTTGATCATGGCGCGGCTCGTGATGCTCGTACCTGAGCGCTAGAAAGCGGACAGCATCCGCACTCGGAGCGGAGTGCAGAGGACGTGAGCGGGCGAGATGACGAACGCATGCTGTCATCGACGGACGCGCCGATGGCCGAGTTCCGCCGGCGACGCCCACTTTTATCCGATGGCAAAAACAGACTCAGCCAGTTGGCAATGAGTCACGTTTGAATGAGACCATTTAAGGCGAAAGCCTTAAATGTCTCATCGTTCAGTCGACCTTCAAAGTCCTTGAGCGAAAACATGTCGACGACACGAAAAGTACCAAAACACGTTGGCGACACGAGAGGTACGAAAACAGATCGGCCACACGAAAGGTACCAAAACCCACGGTTCGCCACTGGACCACGAGATGGCGTTACTTGTGCCAGAATCGGCGGAGGCAGGCGCGGCGCAAATCCAGCGGAAAGAAGAGGGCACTCTCGCTCGGGCAGCGGTGAAGGGCGGGCGTGCGACATGCCGTGAGATTAATGGCGCAAAAGTGCGTCGTCAGAGGGCGCGCTGTCTTCCGAGGTGCGCTGTCACGTTTACATCGGCGCTTGGGCTTTCGCCTTCAAGTCGTCTTAAAAATAAGATAAAAAAGCCCATTAATTTTTTTTTTTTTTTTGTGTGCGCGCTTGTATTTTGCGAATGTTTGCATGCTTTCGTTGCACGAACGTTTGACACCGACGGAGGTTCAAACTTCAAATTATACTCCGAGAACTATACTTATACGTCATACTAACGGGTGAAATAGACACGCCCGATAGGCAGTACGTCGGCGAGAACTGTTTCGTTGTTTGTCGTTTTGGTGGGGGCAGAGAGAGAAAGGGTGTACTCTTGCCGAACAATGAACAGCGAAGGGAGTTCGCAGATCCGGCTGCCGGTTTTCCGTGCACTCCCGCTCATGGATTGAGCACGAACACTATGCGTGAGCACTCCATACGAGCTCGGATCCAAGTAACGCCTCGGAGAGCGGCTTTCTTACAGCCTTCGCTCTCGTCAGGCAGCAATAAATTTACGAAAGGTCATAGTACAGGTAGCTGTGAGTCAACCATTTCGTCCAGTCTCAGGGTAAACGACGAAATGGCTTAGCAATAAATTTCTTTTTTACGTGGTGCGATGGCGCCCTAACGGTACACCTTTCCTAGACTCTCCCCACTACCGCCCGAGTTACCCTGAACAACTGTAGCGGCCTCCGTGATTGAAAATATGTGCCGGCGTATACTTATTTGCAACTAAAAAGTTCCCGGCTTTCTATATATGCGGGCTTGTTTATAGAAAATCGTGTATTAAGAAGACGAAAAGGAAGAGGTGTTCCGCGTAAGTCCCTGCATGCAGGCGGCCTTATACGACCTGTGGGCCCAATTAGTCTTAAATTCTAAAACTCGATTCCGGAGCGAAGAGAGCAAAACCGGAGAGGTTGGGGTGCCTGCTCGGAAGGAGTGCTGTAGGGAGGGTTACACAGTAACTTAACTGTATATATGAATACACGGCTCTGCGCATATGGAAGGTGCAGTGACCCTTCCGAGCTGCGGCGACGGGGAGAAGCAACGCCCGACGCGAAGGCCGTGAGAGAGTGTACCTTTTCACTCTAGCCCAGGGTCGGACATTCGGATGTTCGGACAGCCCGCGCCTCTGTTCATCGCCGACCTGCAGTATTACGCTAGTACACTGTAGTTATGCTGAACACTGGCGGCACATCATGGCCAACAATTCACGCGGCCGCTTGATCGGGCCGCGAATAGACAGATTTCACTAAGCGTTATACGGATGCCTGACGCCGCCAAACCTGTATTTCAGTTGAAAAAAAAAAAAAGAGGTGTTTTTGTTATTAGACATTAGGGAGTTTTCGTAGATCGTTTTTGCAGTCTCGCAACGCTTTCCGCAACCCGCTACGACACCCGGGACTCTACAGTCAAGGCCATGGGCGCGCAGGCGCAGTAGCGGCTTCTTCGTTGCGGAGGGCTTAGCGGAGGGGAAGCGCGGTCTACGAAAACTCCCTATTGAACCTCGGCTCTCTGCGTGGGAGCCAAACACGATAACCGTTCGGCCGTCACAGATGCAGAAAAACTACAGTTCCCAAGATGCACGGCGGCAGCGGTGGCGTAATTCAACTGACTGTAAGATTGGTCTACTAAAAAAAAAACGCTGCTCGGTTTTTTTTTTTCTCTTTTCTGCGATTGGTATTGTTGGGAGACACGAAGCATCGCGCATTTCAGAGCTTAATTATAAACGTGTTGCGTTCAACAGATTCGGTTTTAAATCTTCTTTTTGTACGTGCGTGCGTGTGCGTGTGCGTGTGTGTGTGTGTGTGTGTGTGTTCTCAAACAATCATCATACATCCTTTCTTTATCGTCTTCTTTTATGCCCTCTCGGCAGGTAAAAGAGTCGACCTCGGAGCTTCGCTCGGAGGGGTCGTTACATAAATATAAATGCGACCCCCGAACCGGAGACAGGGAGTCGATCGGATTCATTCTGAGCGGTATAGGTGGCGACAGTGGAGCAATCGTCTCATGGCCTCTTCAAGCGTACGTGCCGTGGTGATCTCCCCCCTTGCCGTCGATAGTACAGGCCTCAGTCCGTGAGCGCATTCAACCGGCGGGGCGGCGACCGACGCGCCCGGCGTCGAGACGTTCCACGCAGAGCACGGGAGGACACTTCCCAGAACGAAGGGGCAGCTGATTTGCATGACTCGTGCGCAGGCACCGAAGCCGCGCCGAAGGCAGCGTGCAGCCGTGCGAACAGCGCCCAGTCGGTCGATCCGTGACAGGAGCACACGCGCGGGGTAGACCCCCGGCACGCAAGTGCGCTGGTTCCTTCCGCGAGTTCGCTCTCGCCAGCTTCGAGAAGAACCCGATGGTGGAAAACAATCTTCTTCGGAGAAGGATTCCGAACCTCCTTTCTGGCGGGCTGGTGGCGGAGCTTGGGCCGCGTTCTTAACCTATTCGCTGGACGCCATATTTGTGGGTGCTCTTTAGAGCGCATGCTCAGAACGAGCTCACATTACTACATTGCTAAGACCGGTGATCTTGATGGTGTGGAATGCGCGTTGCAAAAGAACTGTGGAAGCTCGCCATCAGCACCCGCTCAGCACACACAGTTATGGCTGCCACTGAATACTCCCTGTACACAATCGCAAGCATGGTGCCCCGACTGGTGCTCCACGCGTGCAAGCTCGTGCAGCGTGCGCGTGAACGTAGCTTCGACGTGCTTGTAATCGTATGGACTTTCCCACACGAGCAAAGACACGGCGGCGACCAGTCCCCATGCTTCCAATCATCTATAGATAACAGTGTATCACGAACTGCTACCAACAAGCCCAACATTCAACCCTGCTGAGAAAACAGTTAGATCGTTCGGGGACAATTCCACTTTTCGCTCATCGGACAGCGTTATGAACACTGCCAGCTCATAGCCGCCTGCCCCGATTTATAGACCAGCGGTCACGCTGCTCACGGCGTGGCGGTCGTGACGCTTGTTCGCGAACACCACGTTGATCTTTCTAGAGATCCAAGAGCCTCGATGGCATCACCCACGTGACCGGAGCCAAGATTCCCGCGTTACGAGGCCACTTCACATCAGGAAATCGTCTATTCTTAGTCCTTTGACTAGAACTTTTTTTTATTAAAACGTTCTTTTTAGTCTATGATAATTTTAAAAAAGAAAGCCGTTCTATAATAAACTTGGTTTTTGTCTTTCGCGAGCCCATCCACTGGACGCCATAACTGAGCGCGTTCTTCAGAGCGCGTATTCGGAAGAGGCTCTCACTTTTTGTCGCGAAAGCCTCGATAGCGTCTGTAATCTCGCAGTTCCCTCGTAGCGTTCTGCGCGGCCCCGAAGGTCGGGGGTAAACCACCGGGCCACGTGCGAGAGCAACAGGCGCGAACGAACCGATCTGAGACGAGTGTCCTGCTAGGGTAATCGGCGCCACGCTGGATGGGCCGAGCGGAACAGAGACCGTCGAACCAGTTTCCTATACTTGAGCGCACTTCCCCTTCCGACAGCGCGCCGTCCTCGGCGCCCTCCGATCGCCGCCCGCCCTCGCCGCCAAATCACCCCTTGTGTCCACAGACAACGTCTACGCGTCAAGGAACTCGTCCGCTTCTCCCGAATCTTCTCGCCTCATTTCTTTTTTCTTTTCGCAAACGGTTTTCCACGCCGTGAAAGTAGGTGTCCTCTCCAGCGAGAGGAAAAGCGCGGGCGTCCCATCGTTCTGTCGCCTGCTTGCTCTCCGTGGGTCGCCGCCGCAACGAGACGACGGTATACCAGGCGCCGAGCAGACGGGAATCGAGATCAGACAAAATGATGCCGCGCGTGCCGCTACGGCCGTTTGTCTCCCGCGCAGGGTCATCCATGAATGATTCCACCAATACTTTTCTTCTTCTTTTTTTTTAATGCGAAAGCATTTGTTATTTTATGGAGCGGAGCAAACGGCGTCTGTAACCGCAAAAAAAAAACGAAAAAAAAACGCGAAAGAAATGTTTATTTTCTCATTGGCTGAGCGAAACGGCTCCTGGATAGCCATTGGCGACCGCTTCACGAGAGCGCGCGCTCACGGCCGCCGCTCTCGTGTCAGGCGTTGCCGGAGGGAAAGGGGGGGGGGGGGGGGCTGCGGCCGCTTCAGGAAAGCGAGAGCTCCGGCGCAACCTCGAAGTAGTGAAACGTGGCCGTCTACGCCAGTACACCACAGGCGAACTAAGGGAGCGGAAGAACGACATTCACGCTGTCGCATTCACATCTAATAAGAAATTCCTAAATGCCATGTTTTTTTTTGTTGTTTTTTTTGCTGTAGAGTTTTACGTGGCGAGTTTAGAACTATATTTTATTTGGATTGTTACATTTCAAACCTAATGAGGCGAAGACGAGCTATCACACGCATCGTCTTAGAACTCACGTTCAGAGCAAAATCTCTTTCCCTTTCGATCCATTTGAGAGAGGATCGAGGCCGACCTCACCCTATCAATGAATTGGATTCTCCGAACTGACATCGAGAGCGGAAACACCCGTGCGAGCGTTTCTAAGAAACGTTATAGACAATGAGGTCAGCCACGGAGCGTCTAGTGAGAGGCAAAACTAAGTCACGCCAGTTTCCCAGATCCTTTGTCATTTTCTGGCCAGTGCGCAGCTCCGTGTATGATGTACAAAGACGCATCAGCGTGATGTGAGGCGGAGCAGAGGGATAGCGGTCGTCGATGCCACCAAGCGAGTCCCTCGGAGGCGCCAAGGTGCTCTTGACCGTTCGTCCATCGCTCCTTCACGGCTCCGCACACTCGGCTGCTTCGAGCTTCGCGTGACGAGTCTATGCGCTGCGCCTCACAACACAGGGGAAGCACCACAATATTTATTCCTCGATCTAAAAATTCAAAGGCCGTCCGCAATCTGAGTCGCGGGTGTGCGGAGATGCGCATATGGTCTGCAGTGCGCATCTGCACTGCAGCCAACGGCTGCTGCGAAGAGCCAATTGCGAACAATGAACTGGCGTGTAGAAGATAGCGGACGACATTCGGGCCTCCAGATCCCCTAAACGTTTGACAATATTATTTCCGCGCCCAACCCGCCGAATTGAAGTAAAACGCGCGTCCTCGCAACACAAACACAGGGCTGGAAGGGATGAGTGAATCTGACACCGAGACGGGGCGTTTCTTGTTTGAAACCAACAGTCCATTTCCGGCCCGTCGAGCGAGCGAGCTGGCTTCTCCTCCCGGCACCGAAAGCGCCCGGTCCGGCGCGTGCAGGCGGCGGCAATTAGCCAAGCCGAGGCGCGTGCGTGCAGCCAGCCGGTGCACCGTGGCCTCGAGCTCGTTAGAAGAGCGAAAGTCCGTCATTAATCGGCCGCCGGGTTCGGTCTTCGCGAGCACGCTCGGAGGGGAGGGGCCGCACACCAGGAAGTGCCGCTCGCGCTGGCCTGCGCTCCTTCGACGCTTCTCGGCTGCGGCCGAGCGGGACGTCCGTCACGGGTCGAAAATGCCCAGCTCTCGCGCGACACAACTCCTCTCAAAGGTTCTCAAAATATCGCAACAGATTAGGACACAAATGCCACAAATGCCACAATTGTCGAAATTAAAAAAAAAAAATGTTTATTGGACAAAGGAAACTACGAGACACTAGGGACAAAAGGAGTTTCTCAACGAACTGAAATCGACAGAGTCCCACGGTTGTTCAACCAGGTGGCGCATCCAAAGGTTTTACGCGAAAAAATAACGTCGTCGCCACTGCGCTTTTGCTGAGCCCAAAGGGTGACGACGCAAATTTGGCTATGGTATTCTAAAACTCGCTAATATGCGCACATAATGCGAATCGATTTCAGTGCGGTGTTTCTCAATTCCCTAACTGTTTAAGCCATGAGCAGTTCGAGAATCGATGGTTCCCCTTTCACGCGATCTTCCCGCCTTTAATTGACAGCACTTTGGCCGCAGTCAAAGCCCGGCTTCAAGGCGGCGACGAACATGCGCCGGAGCATGATTAAATGCGTGTGCCCAGAATCATCGAAGCACCATTTAGACGTCGTCATCGTGACATCAAGGACAGATGCGAGCGCTGCGTCATCCTTCGGCGGGGCCTCGTGTCTACTTTCACTCATTTCGTTTCAGCTCAAGTCCAGACGCGGCAGCAACACCGCTTAGAAGACAAGGCCGTAGTGCTGCCATATTTGCGTCACCAGAGAAGGCCAACGCTGGACACAGATTGGAAACGAGTGCTGCGTCATGCAGTGCTCGGCTTCGAGTCAAGTTGGAGCCGAACGTTGACGCAATCGTCGTGTCCAATCTGATGAGCCCATGGCGTTGGCCTTCGCTGCTGACGAGATCTCATTCAGCCGGGCCATGCATGTCGGGCAATTTAAGAATTTACGAAAATCTCCGCTTCTCTTTCGAACAGAAGCCGCGATGTGACAAACTTCTTTGCCCCGTATTCAATGCGGGCATTTGCTCGTCAGCGGCTGTCGAGTCACACTTGGATAGAAGCGCCGGTGTCGGCAAGCTCAATGTAGCTAAAACGAGTGTGCGTCGTTTTGCAACACAACTGTGCACGCGTGCACAGATAAGACAGCACGTCGTTTACTCTGATGAATGCAAAACATTTTTGTACAACAACCTCCACAGATTCGGAAAAAAAATAAAAAAAACAAGAATCAGAGAGGTTGTGAACAATCCTGACGTACATCGCATAAGCTGTAATGTGAAGCTCCAGGCTTGTTTTTGAGCGTTTGAAAGTTTTTCTAATACAAAAGCAACTTCGAGGCACCGTTATTCATTAGAAAGATCGCTCACAAAGACGTCCTACCCGTCTCTTTATTTAATAAACCGTTTTTCATCGGCATATATGCGAACTAACATAGCCACTCCGTGCTTTGACGATAGCGCGTCGTCTGCTCGCGTCCTAACAGCTACGTCACAGGAGGGCGCCCGCCAGGTGGCGCTACTAAAACATCTCGTCGCTATGCAGTCGCGTTGCATGCGCAGCCTGACCCCGTGCTTCGGCATCGTGCCACGCATCGCCAGCCACGCGGGATCCATATTCAATGGTCCCAGATCCTCGCCTGCATATGCATGCGTCGCAGCGTGTGCGGCCCTGTCTCTTTGTGCCACCATGTGGCTGGACGGATGTTTTCTCGTCAGCAACTCGCACGCACGTGCTCAGGTTATGACGTCGAACGGCTCGTGCTCACGTCACTATACTTGCTCAGCGGAGTCCAGACGCAGCCAATGCTACAAGCGCGAGCGTGTGGCCCTGAAGCAGTGGTCGCATTGCACGAGCGCGCGTGCTTGCAGACGCCGAAGTGCTCGCAGCTCGCGCATGCATCATTGGCTGACGTCTCGACCCAGCGGAACGAAGTATAGAGGAAACGGCGCACAACAGAGAGGACCCGGGCCTGAAGCATACTAATCGTATTCGAAGCATTCGCAGCTCCAGAAGTGCTGACGCCACCCAGCGTAAAAGTACGCGAAGTGGAGGCGGCCTGAGGCTGAAATGTGAAACGGATGAAAGGGTAATATATGTACAGTCGCGGGCTATATATATATATATAGACAAAAAAGTCCAGGCGAGTGTCTGGGAAAGCATGCAGAGCAATCTGTCACAAGAAAGCTCAACTACATTATCGAGGTCTCAGCGGCTGGTATTTTATCGTCACTCCCGCATGACCAGCCTTTGCTGTTAATGCTGATTTCAGTGCCGAATATTCCGCGTTCCGCGACTAAAGGCAAAATTAAGCGTGGCTGAAACCACCGGGACGGCAGGCTGAATGAGCAGTTTTCGGGGCGTTTGATAAGGGGGTTCAAAAATAAATAACAATAACTCTTTTTTTTTCTTCTGCGCTTCTTAGCATTTTTGCTATTGGTGGTGAGCAGACGTTTTCCGACCAAGTGGGGAGTAACCCCAAAAATCGAACAGCCACCGGAACGCCGCAAGTTCACACAATAGCCTCGATGATAACTCAGCTTTCTTCCGTTAAGCCGGGGTCACACGCCATACAAAAAGACACTCTGCAGACATTAGTCACCGGAATATCCGCGGTTCGAATGCCGCGTGTCGAATTTCTCTTTGAATTCGACGCCATGCGGCATTCGAAGCACGGATGTCGTGATGACTTGCGATCGAATCTGTCTGTAGATTGTCTTTTGTATGACGTACAAGGCTTTAGACGGGGTTGCAGTTCTCAATACGCACTAATGAAACAAAAGAAGTCCTTTCTGTGGCTGCATGCAATCCATCAGACACTGTTGCCTTACCAATGAATCAGGAATGTGTAAAAGAAATGTACAGAGCAAGAGAGAGAGAGAGAAAGAAGACAGTCTCTCGTCAGCGACACAGCGCGGCTTGTCAAGTTCAACACACATTCGTAATTAAGTTACCATCGCGCAATGCAATATCGGAAAGTTTGACCCTCGAAAAACGCGACGTTGCGACAATGATCCACACACGTTATCCCCCATACCCCAAGCTTTAGATACGCAGTCCACTCTCAGAAGTCTGGGCTTGGTCATGGCACTTCCCTTCCAGTAGACCATAATACAGTCACGTAGATCGTGACATACAAAACGTATGAACACAAAGAGAAAAGAAGGGTTGAAGCGAGGAAGCAATGATGGCTGAATGTGCATACGAACTTGGTTCCCGCTCTGCTTTCCCCTCACGACAAACCAAGTGAAAGCACTTCGTGCCCTCGTTCACGTCCAGCACTACTGTGCTCGGCCAGTCCGAACGCATAGATCTATATCGAGCACAAAAGAAGCGAGCTCGCGGCCCCAGCCCACGGAGGGGTTCGTCTCACGGCGACCGCCTGTCCTCCGAGACATCTCCGACCTTTTTGTCTTTTCCTCGTCAGTAGATCAGTCGCGATTGAACCGGACTCGTCGAAGGCGGCAAAGCGCGTGTCTTGGTTCGCCGTCAACCGACAAGGACAAAACGTGATCGGCCTTCTGGGAATCACCGCTGCGGCCCGCTCTGGATCGCACACGCGCAAGAACGCTCGTTCCATCATGGCGCGTCGGCAGTGCCCATCCGGGATCGCTTCGTCCTTCGAGGGACACGGACAGGCTATATATGCTCGCGAAGGTTTTTATTACATACATGACATATGAGAGACCAGCTACCCAGAACGCAGTTTGCGGCTCGAAATTCGTTGTCTTTCCGCCCGAATGCCGGTGATAGAGAACTGACCGGTTTGAGTCGCGCCTACTCTCTTCTTCGTGCTCATGTGCCGTTCTCTGTGGTTTAGACACAGCCACCAAAAATAATCCAAGTCGTGGGTCATCGAAGGCACACACTCAATACTAAAAATAGACAAAAAATATGATACCAATTTTTTGTGACTTCTAAAAAACTGTAAATACGTTGACTGAAAAAAACAAAAAGAAAGGTTGCACAGCCACGTGAATATTGGCAACTTTGTCTGTCCTCTATATTTCTTCTTTTTCCCCAGTCCAGTTTCGGTTTCGAGCAGTTGCGCTTTCTTACTTTATTAAAAACATACTTGACGCTGTAGCAAAATATTGACTGGGTTGTCTTGGGATCACCTAACAAAAGATATATAAAACATTTTTTTTTTTTTTGGGGGGGGGGGGTGTCAGTGTCTTTTTGAGCCATTAGATGCGGAGTAAAACCTTGCGGAGTAAAACGCAATAGACGCAAACTACTCTGGCAACAGTGATGGGCATCCACCCGCCATTTTACTTTCGGAAAAATGGCGGCGCCGTGTACGGGCGCCGAAATCTGTTTTTCTCCAAAAGGGAAATGGTAGCTGCTCTAATCAACAATCTAGTAACGTTGGCTCTAACCGGAAGCAAAAGGTTCGTTCGAGCATGGAAACGGCGGCGGTCAGTGGAAGACCTCAGATATTTAGTTGCAGCCTGGGGCTTCCCGCACATTGTAACATCAGTATGGCGGCGAGCTCTCTTTTGAATTGGATTATATATAGGTCATTACATGGCTAGCTGTTACCTCCGTTTTAAACGTCCTTGGCAAATATGTAGCGCCATTTTCGCGCGTTCACGGTCAGTCATTCAGACGCCGAGCGCGAGGAAACCTCGGATGCAGTCCGTGTTGCGAGTGACCGCGAGGGCGGCAGACTTGCCTATCGACCTGGCGGCGCTATGGCTACCGTTTGGTAAACAGGCCACGGGACCTTGAAATACCCGATCGGCTTTCCTTAGTCCCCTCGGTCGATGTCCGGTTTGTTGACAAAGCGCGTGGGAGAGTTACGGGGACGGTCTGTTTGCTACAGTGATCCGATTAGTCGTTTTGAAGCAGCTCTGGGAGCAGCCCAAAAAGTCCATTTTCGAGCATGAGCGCACACTTGATTTTCATTCGTACAACTGCCAATATTATGCTACGATGAATGCGTCGGCCTCTTGTCTGCTTTGCCTACTCATGCACGTGCAACTCTTTTCTAGCATCGATTGCACAGCAGGAGCGGTCCCCTCAAACACAGCGTTTTGTTGCGTGGAGAGGCACATAGATGACTGATGAAGGGACTGCTGTGAATGGTTATTTTAGCTACAAAAATAATGCAATAATTTTGAGAACCTAGATCAATGGTTCCTTCAAGTTCTAGAGTTTGTAATAAAACTGCAGTTTGTAATTCGGATAAAAAAACAAAGCACTTGTCTTCTGAATATAAACGTCAATTACATTATATATATATATACTGTGTATATATATACAGGGTGTTTCAGAGAACTCAGGCCAAATCGCTCCTGCGAAAACTACTCATCACAACGAAAAAAGGCTTCTGTCGTTTTGGTCCTGGGCCAGGGGCCCATTTAGGAAAATGATTAAAGTCCGGGATAATTAAGTTGTTAATTATTTTTGCGTAATTAACTTTTTTAATATCGTGTTTAAGGGCATGGTTTCAATTAGAAAATTTCTCAGCATCGTCGAAAAACACTAAATCAACAAATTGCAGAACGATGGAAGGCGCGCGAAGCATTTTACGGCTTTCTGAAAACCGCACAAATTCGACAGGTTTTTAAGTTTCGGTTTGCTATCCGGAGCGCATCTCGTCCCCGGCGGCACCGCGCCCCGTGGAGAAGTAGTGGAACCAGCCCTCTGCGTGCGCGCGATGATCTGCGCGCAGCAGAGGTTGGTTGCACTATCTCTCCACGGGGAGATAGTGAATCCAACCTCCTATCTCTCCACGGGGAGATAGTGAATATATATATAATTATATATGATTATATTCTGGACACAGCTGAGCCTCCAACGACGCCTAGCGGGAGGTCGTTTCGGGATGCATGCGGGGCCCCTTCCTGGCCGCGGCCTTCGTCTACCACATGGTCGGTTCTGAGAAGTTATTTTTCGCCTTTCCTCAATGTATTTTTTTTCCCCACCGTGTCAAAGTGGCGGGTTTTCAGCTTTCACTGCAACATTAGGACCTGATGAAGAGCGGTCCCCGCTCGGAACGTCGTCCAATAAATACGTTTTAAAGCATTTACCTCCTTTTTACGATATATATATATACATATTATATATATATATGAAATTCCATAACAAAACTTGGCATGTACACGAATAATATGCTTTCTTAAAAACAATTCCGCGATACAAGCTTCCATCCACTCTTCCTGCCAATTTAGTTCTAATTTACTGACATCTATATAAGAGTGATAACTAAACAAAAAATGGCATAAATAAATAAACGTAGAGAAGAGTGCGTACAAATGTTCTTGCAATATCGAAGTATCCTCGCTAAATCTCGAACTGGAAAAAGGTACCGCCAGGATATCGCAGTCTATCATATATACGAGCCGAACTAGTTTTCAGAAATTCTTTCACGCCTCGCTTCGGAGGAGTGCTTTTCCCTTAGCACGCGGCTGCACTGCGGCGAAGCAAGACATGCAAAATCGCGATGCCTACTTAGCGGTTCTTGCTTCTCTGCAGTACACCGGTGCGCGGTGAGAAGCGCGCTCAACGAGACTAAAACCCTCCAACACAACAGACGACAAACATGACAATTATTGCGAAACCTCCGAGTACTGTCAACCTTTGCTACGGAATGCAGTAATATAGTACGTTATTTGAGATGATAATTAAAAGTTTCGAAAATTCGCGTGAGCCTATCGTAACAACCGGCCGGGTAGCGAGCTATTATATTTTGAGTAGTGTTAAAGAAAAATTGGGGTTTGGCACAATGTTGGCGCAACTTGCTCACAATCTGGCAAAATGTAGCAGGATGTATCGGGATCAGCACTTTGGCGGACGCAGTAATCACATCACTGTGCCTACACTTCACAGGGTGACAGACGTGACTGCGCTATAAACAGACGGAAATCAAATCAGTTGTCGATAGACCGCGTAGACAAAAACGAAACCAAGATAGCAGACGAACTACCCAGCCAACGTCAGCCGCAAGAAAACAGAACACAGTGGATGTAAGGCCGTGGAAGAGAGGACGAAACGAACGAAGCAGAGCAGCCGAATGCGTCAACAAAACAGCGGACAGGAGGCGAGGCAGTTGATCAAACAACGAACTGGCAGACAAAACTGGTGGCGGTAAGTGCGGGCGGCGCAGCAGACGACACACTCCCGTTTTTCACTTCCGTATTTGTAAGTATTTAGTCTGGCTGCTTCATGCTGCGACGCTGCAAGCGGAGGAGGAGGGGGCTGCGAGACGACCGCGAACGTGCGCTGATGTTTCCTCGAAGAACACGAGCGGCATGCCGACTTTGAGGAAACGTGTCCCAGAGGGACGACCACTTTCGGCTGGAAGCCACGCCTAGAAAAGGAATTGGAGCAGGGTCAAAGTTTCCGCGGTTCCCCGCTCCCGCAGAACGACGCCAGACGACAAAATGGGCACCGGTCCTCGCGCGCTCTCTTCCAGATAGCGATTATTCCCCCGCGACGGTACAACGGGACCAAACTACACAGCCATCGTTGAGATTAGTATTTGCAGTCACTGCTTTTGTTCTTTTCAAGGGATTTCAATTCTTCGACATCAATACCAAGTAGATACACACTGACAGAAATTAGAGAGCAAAAGGTTTAGGCGCCATGGATGGGCCGGGCTGTACAAAGGACCTCTTCAGTTGTCTGTGGTAAAGAAAACGGGCGCGTGTAAACTTAGGTGTCTTTAGACATATTTACGAAATTTCTCAACTGCCCGAAGGTTTTTTTTTTTTTCACTACTAGAGTATATATTTCTTCGTAGTTTCTAAACATTGATTGAGTATAATTAATGTATTGTGATGTAATGCAATTTGTTTGCACAAGAGATTGGTGCGTACAGCTGCTCAACGAAACAAAATGAACCGGCGCACCTGGCATCGCTAGAACAACCGCATATGCTGCGCTCGAAGGATCACTTTTTGATTAAAGCGCTAAAGACGAGGACGAGTAAGAAGACACACACACAGTAGAGCGCTCTACTGTGTGTGTGTCTTCTTTTACTCGTCCTCGTCTTTTAGCGCTTTTAATCCAGAAATGTACTACCAACTAGCCCAAGTGAATACCCTTTTATCGAAGGATCACATAGAGCTACTACAGCATAGGCCCTAGAGTAACCACATGGCTCCACAATTTGGTGATCGCTGTGGTCACATTATATCGGCGAGGCCACGCCCTCTACTGGTTCATTCTCGTTTCGGCGAGCACTGTACCCGGTGGGGCGTGCAAGGCGAGGCAGAAAGGCCACGACCCCTTTGTCATTGGGGTGTCGGCGCATGCCCGAGGTACGATATTTCGTGGAAGGGAGCTCTAGCGCATGCTCGGAGCGCGACTTACACATTAGCCGAAACACAAGCAGATATAGTGGTAAATAGAAATCATTTGAATTCTAGCACCTACTAATCAAGCAAATTGCTTGTTTTCCCAACGCGGCTCTACGTCAGACATGGCGACCGCCACGAGACACATTTCAGTCATCATCACCTTATACGAGCTGCCGTCTTTTGTAGAACGGGTTCCGAGCAGGGGCTCTGTCGTGCGGAATCTCAGTGGTGTGCGACCAGAGCCCAGCGAGTCTGAATTTTTAGCCTACAGGTGCCCTGAGAGCCGTGTATACCGGCCGGCATATTGGTCCGTCGCAGAACGGGATTCGATGCTTCACCCGCAATGGACGCCGTGCCGCCTTGCTTCTCTGACTGGCGACATTATCGGCGGGGCGGTGCGGGTCTTTGGGGAAAAAAGAACGTCGTAAGGCGCCAAGAATCTTCCCGCAAGCTGCGCTTCACAACTCGCCTCTGCCGTCACCGCTCGTATAAAACGACGCGCAGTACGAAGAGGCTGTGCGGTATCCGGGCCAGCCAAACCGATTAACGGCACATGCCACAAGACCGGAGAGATTACTTCAACCACAGCGCCGCCTGCATTCTTCACCCAAAGCCCAGTTCGGAAAACGTCTCGAGAACGAAGGAAATGAATACCGGAAAAAAAAAACCGGTAAAGCCAGCGCTGGAGCGTCGACCGGCGGACGGCGCATTATGTGCCACAGGAAGCCAACCCAACGTTTCTCCGAGTGAAAGACACGAGCCGCAAGCACAAATAGTGGTCCCGCACAATACGACAATAAAAAAGATAAAAAAAGAAAGGCCCGGTTTAGACCGTCCTAAGGGCGTAAACAAGCTCGGTTAATTTTTCCTTCCTGGAACGGAGTCGTCTCGAAGGCGCGCGCACTTTCGCCCAAGCCCAGCAATCAGCGTCCGCATCTGCATGACCGGGCAGTTCTGGAACTCGCTCCCTGCCGGGCCCGCGAGCGGAGAGGTTCTTGGGCCGCGAACAATGGGCAGGCGAGAAACTCTCGGGGCCCCGCAGAGACCGTATCTCGCCGGTGCTCGGCCACGAACCGAGCATCGCGAGTGCGCGGTATAAATGGAGCACCCCGAAGGGCCGCCCGCACGATGCCGAGGGTCCGGAGACATGACGTGCACACTGCGAAGCAGCCGTGGAAGCCAAGAGCTGACGCTCCGTGCGTAGGCAATACCACGCAAAGGCGAGGCCTTTTTCCCCCTTGACGTCAACACTAGTGGATCCAGGAGAAAACGACGCCCAGGCGGCGTCAGCAAGACCACTCTGCTCAGCGTGTCTTGGGGCGGGGCATCCAGCCACCATGACGTCATGCAGGGGCCTTGTAGCTAGGGGGGTGGCGTATCTCCGACTCATCCTTCGGGGACGACGTCCGTCGAAGCTCAAGGCCCCGCTTCCGCGCAGCAGCTCACCGGGCCATCGCCATGGCGCCGAACAAAGGGAAACAAGAGCAACGAGACGCCGAAAATAAACTCCCGGGGGACGAGGAGGACGGTGGTCACGGCTGCCTGACCCCGCGGGACGCTTGGAGAGCGCCCCGTCTCTAAAAGCCCATATCTGCCCACTAACGAGGCGGCGTCTCGCGAGGCGAGCAAACGCAATTATATCGGTCCCTTCTAACTCGCCGCTTCTATTGTGGCTGGAAAGAGGAACCTTCCGCGAGTCCCAAAACAGGCCGCCCAGGTTTATCATATTGTCGTTTACATAGCGCTCGCCTGGCTTCGTCGCGTGCGCACGAAATCTTCGGCCTGCATCTCCGTCCTATCAGTTGAAAATTATATTTTGGCGTGCTGCCCCGAGCAACGCCCGAGACCAAGAGCCGTCCATCCGCGCAACATCGACGATCGGAGCCGCGTCAAGTTCGGCCACTGAATTAAAGCGCGACTGTGCCACTACGTAGGTAAGCCGAGCCCGAGAGCCCCTAGTGGCTCGTCCGAAAGAAAGGCTCGGTGACCCGGCAGACAGAACTGAACGGGGCCCGCGGGCAAGCACGAGAGCGGGCGGCACGCTCGTCGATTGGATGTAGGGGTTGTCGCTTCTGGGATTTGGGAGGTGAGGGGAGAGGTTCAACGATGACCAACCAAAAAGCTATTCAGTCCACCATCGCAAGTCAAACAGCCCAAACATTCCTTCGACGAAGATTTGGATTTGAATTCTACGGCTCTCCCTTTGTATCGGGTGATGAGCTGTGGATCCTGGATCTGAGGCACGTAACCAGGGGGGGGGGGGGGGGCCGGGCCCCTTTCTCCCCGAAATCTCTCATTTTGCTGGGACCTCCTCTCCCCTTTCCCCCTCAATGTAGCATTCTGTCATAAGCGGCCCCCGCCCCCCCCCTCCCCCCCCCCCCCGCAACAAAATCCTAGCTACGTACCTGCTGGATCTAGTCAGTCGCCTCCCCTGAGACTTCCGTTTCCACCTGGAGCTCTGTTGGCCTGTCGGGTTGGTTCATATGCCCCGATCCATGTTTCGAATTGGCGTCAAATTCACAAGTCCCTTCGATCTCAGGACAGTTCAATTTATTCAATATCCGCCACCATTTTCGAAAATAACGGATCCATCCCCGGTGGCCCTTGGGCAATCTAGGCATGTGCGAATGGCGAATTTCAACTTCGAAGCGAATAGTTTGTTTGGTCGATTATTTTCGACTTATATCGAATAGTTTCTCTAAGCCTTTCGCTACTGCACCATGCTTAACGAAAACACAGCTGAACTCGTGAAGGTTGTTCCCAAGTTTCCAGCTGCCCATTTAATCTAGCTATACGTCTCGGCTCGGGCCTCAAAAAGTCCATTGCCTTTTTGAGGGCATTGGGATGGCAAGTAAAAGACACTGGGATGGCAAGTAAACTACGCATTTAACGTTACATTAACCCAATAGAATTTGTCAGGGCATATCTGCCTAACATATACTCATGCATAATAGCAAGTTTCATTTTGAATATTTTACTGCAATGTAGAGATTGACACTCACAAAGTTTCCGTTTCTTTTTAAACACACCAGGCGCGCGCTTAGAATGATCCTGCTTTGAAAGTGTGCTTTCTTCGTAAGCAGGCGGCTGCAATAGTTGTACTTTTCAAACTGTTGTTGATCGCGGCGTTTTAGTTACGTTGAGTGTGCTTCTTAGCGACCACCGATACACTGCCGAGAAGCACCACCCGAGCAAGCGAGCTCCGCAGGTGTTGCTTCTTTGCAGTGCACCGGTGCTCGGCACGAAGCGCGCTCAAACGGGCAAATCTGCCGCGATCAAACCTTGGAAAAATACGAATATCGTAGTTCACATAGAAGCGAATATCGAATAGCTCATTACTCGAAACTACTAATTCAAAATTCGAATATTCGCACAACACTAGCTAAAACGTACTAGGAGAGAGCATGGCGTCAGCAACATAGTTTCCGCAAGCAGTCCTCTCAGAAGTGTCCTCTCCGAATATTTTTAGCCTCCTCGCTTGCGCTGACTGATCGGGAAGTAGCGAGAGTTTGAAATGCTGTGGGAAATCCCCCCCACACACACACAAACGGAGAGAGGCGTCGTCTCGTCTTTCAGGCGGAGTAGAATATCGCTCCCAGCATTTCTCTAGAGTTGAAAAACATCATTTTGTGAAACAAATTTCACAAGAAAACCAAATTCGAGAAAGGTATTTTTGAAGCCTGGCGTTGTACTTTCCTCGGAAAGTACCAGTACATATACTTTAAGTAAAGTACAAGTACACTACTAAGACAATGTACTTCAGGTAAAGTACAAGCTTTCTAAACCTACTAGAGGTAGTACTTTACGTATTATGCCTGGAAGGCGTCTCCGACTGGTGTGTCCACCGCGTCCAAAAGAATGGTCCCTCGATTTCCGCCTGATGACGTCATGCAAGTGTCAGTGCTGTCGCCAGTCGCGATCCTGGTGGCGTCCCAACAGCTGTGGTGTACGTGGCAGACGCCCGTTCCTCTGCAGGTCGCTCTTCACTGTGACAGCCCTCGGAAGTTACAGCAGCCGGAAGGTGGGACGCCATGACGACAGCGACACTCGAGTTCGCTCGTGCTTTTCGACAGCATTCTTACGACCAACCGCCAGGATCGCGACAGGCAACAGCATGACACTCCGGCTCTGTGGCGTAATTTGCTGCCACTTGGGGACCACTTTTGATGTATGCGCAGCATAGGACGCTCAACACTCCAGTCTAAGACGGGGCAACACTGGAACGATCTCGCCAAGCGATCGGCGCATGCGTGGCTCCGCCATAACTTTAGTTCCCAGAAGGCATGCGGCGGTGAACGAGACGGTTCGTGCCGTCCAATACTCTGGACGCGAAAGCCTTAGCGAGGTTGTCGCTCGCACGTGCAGAAAGACTAAAGTTCCCTCAATGCATCACGGCAGCGGCGGCGCAGTCAAACTGGCTGCTGAGATCGGTCTATGGACCGGTTTGAGGCGCGCTCACTCTCTTTTTATGGTCACGTGCCGTTCAAACTCAAATATATTCAAAGTCGTGTATCACCTAAGGCACGCGGTCTCTATTAAACAATAAACGAGAATATGAAACACATATTCTTGTGGATTTCAAGAAGCTGCAAATACGTTGATTGAAAAGAAATGTTGCACAGATCACGGGAAGTACATGTGCTACGTCATTCTCTCAAGACGGCGACGTGCCGCAGGCTGGACGACGCTATGGCGGTGCACGACGGACCAACGTTGCGACGGACGTGGGATCGCTACTTCGGAAGTGTCGTTCGCGGCACCGGCCAATCGATATTCAAGCGCAGAACAGCGGGTAAAGTGCGAAACGGATGAAGTGCGAGACAATCGGACGACAAACGGTGCGCGCAACGTCGTCGTCGTCTGCTTCATACGCCGGAGAAACGGAGGAGCGGAAAAAATCTGGGTATACGGACCGATAGCCACGTGACTTCCGGCAACTCTCTCCTCCTCCAGATTGCTCCTTCTCCTCGGTCCGCTAGTCGGCCATGAGTCTCCGTGGTTATGCTTCGGTTTCCGAACAGTTGATTTTTTTTTTTGGCTTTATTAAAAAATACGTGACTCTGAAGCAAAATATTGATTGGTGTACAGACACAATAATAAATCGCCTGGCAAAAATGTAAAAAAGAAATGAGGGTTGATGTATGTATGGATGGAGGGCTAATGGCTGTATCCTTTATAAAGGGCGGTAGCTTGCGCCACCTAGCCTAGAAACATGAAGTATTATCCCTCCCTTCGCCCTTCTAAGCCAATTTGCTTCTCCTCTGCTTCTTTCTAACTTCCCCTCTGCTTCTTTATCAGTGTATCTTTAAGTGTTGCCAGACTAATGATATTTTCTAGTCTTGTGCGAATAGCAGATTTTGAGTTTGAAGCGAATTCGAAGCGAATAGGGGTTTTGGCCGAGTATTTTCGATTACGAATATCGAATCGTTTTTCCACACCTTTCACTACCATTGCATAATGCTTAGACGAAAACCCAGCTAAACTTGTGAAGGTTGTTCCACTTGTTCATTTATAAGCTAAGTTTAATCTATCTATATTTATGAACTGTGACCTCAGAAGGTCTGCTGTCTTGGGATGGCAAGTAAACGACGGATTTGACATAAAATGAATCCTGTAGAGATGGCCAACTATACCCAATGGAGTGAATTTACAAATCTTGCTATATAAAATATTCTTTCTTTAATCTCAAGTTAAAAAAGAATAAATCGTGCATGATGATACGCAGGTTGTAAGGGCATCTCTGCCTAACATACGATATACTCTTGCATAACAGTTTGAATTTTGAAACTTTTACTACAATGTAGATATACACATTCACAAAGTTTTCATTTATTTGCAAATACAGTCGGCACAGGCGCACCATCCCGCTTTGAATGTATGCTTTACTTCCAAGCACGCAATTACGATATTCGTACTTTTCCAAGTGTTTATCGCGGCGAATTACCCCGTTGAGTGGGCTTCTTACCGAGCACCAATGTAATGCAGAAAAGCAACACCCGCGGAGCTTGCCTCCGCGGGTATTGCTTCCCCGTAGCGCACCGCTGCTCGGTAAGAAGCGCACTCAACGGGGCTAACCCGCCGCTATGAACTCCTCGAAAAACGCGAATAGTGCAGTTCTTCTCGAAGCGAATATCGAATAGTGTATTATTCGGAACTACTATTCAAAATTTCGAATATTCGCACAACCCTAATATTTTCCGTCAAATCGGCGGAAACCGCAAATAATCTGGCAACGCAGCCCCTGTCCCCCTCCCTCCTCCTCCTCCTCCTCCTCTTTTCTATCGAAGGCATGTTTTGGGCTCTTTGACAAGTGATGGTGAACTGAAGCATCCGCATGTAATTCTAACCGGAAAATTGCGGATTCCGCCGATTTGACGGAATTTGGAAAGCTGACATTTAAATACCTGCACACTAGTGTTGGGTGTTTGCAGACTAATTCAGTCAAAAAGGGAGTGAAAGACTCAGAAAGGAAACTGTGGGAGATAGGAATTCAAGAAAAATCTGCCTAAGTTACAAAAAACAGAATATAACAAAGGAAAACCAGTTTCTAATTCACGGGGAAGTACTTTGCTGTTCGAGACGAGAACGCGAGTGTTACAGGGGCGGTGCAACGATATTCAGTTGGAATGTTTTTCACTTTACACGAGCTTGCAGGCACTAGTGGGACCCAGGCATACAAACTCGCACGCAACGCCACTGACCAAGAAACTCCTTTGTTGCGGTGTAGTTTCAACGACAAGTGACCTTTTCTTTTTTTGCAAAATTTGGTGACATAATTTGCGTGGAGCCGCCATTACTCTAGTTCACAAGAGGCGTACGCACGCGCAAAGTTCCAGCGAAGTTCGGGCACGTTCAGAAAGACTACAGTTCCCTCGATGCATTGCGGCAGCGGTGGCAGAGTCAAACTGGCTCTGGTGAGATAAGTCTATTGAACGAAGCCTAAAACTAATTAGCACAGCTGGGCACAGGCGGGACAGTGGAAAATTGAGGCTCCCTCCCGCGTGGCTACGGCCAGAACTCTCAGCACTGTCTTCCAGTGAGTTCGGTTCTTTTTTTAGCAGGGTTTTATATTTTCTTTTCTTTTTTTTAAACAAATCTAAAAATGTTTTAAAGAAAATCTGTATAGTAACTATAGCTTATTTTATCGTACTAAATTGATGTTTCCAAAAGATAAAGTGCTTCGGCACAAAGAACAAAAAAGTCCTCTCGAAAACATTTAGTGTTGCTCGTAATTTTTCCAGAGCAACACCACCTTGCAGTGTGCAGTATCCGGGGATGGATTAGCAACCAAAGTCGGCTTCCTCTTTTTGTTCGTAGGACCGGATTGGGGGAAGCGCTTTGTAGAAACACTTAAAACGGAAAAGCGCTCCAGCCTCGTTAAAAGAAAAGAAGAAACACTTAGCGTGAAAACGTCACGGGTTAAGCGGAGCTGACCAGAATAGCATGAGGGCGGCGGTAAAGACACTCGACGGGCTGCTTGGATATTCGGCTCTTCAGCGAGGGCCCCCGAAGAAGCCCGAGGAGCGTGTCCAGCGGGGGCCAGCGGTGGTGCCGTGACCGGCTGCAGCGTCGCCAGCGCCGCCGCGACCCCGATGGGCAGCCAAGCCCGGACGCGAACAATGGCCGGTCGGGGGCTCGGACCAGCGGGCGCGCTCGGCCCTGCCCCCCGGCACGCACGCCTCGCTCCACGCGGCCCCCTTCGAACGCCGCCGGACATCGACGAGCGGGGCTCGAGTTTCGACGTGAGCCCAGCGCGGCGCAGACTGCGCTGGGCTGACGTCGAATGTCAGCACGTGGGTGCAAGGGCCCCCCTTTCGGATTCCGCGGATATTGACGACGAGATGAGCACCCTGCAGACACCGTCTGAGGACTTCCTCGTATGACGGTCACATTGGCCATACAAAAACTGTCGCATATATGTTCGGAGCACGTTTGGATGCTCCGAGCAACATGAAAAGATGCGACATAGATGTTACGAGTGCGTCCAGAAAAAAAAATATTCGCGTTTCTGTTTCTTTAGTTTAGGTTAATTTTGCTCGAGATGGTCCTCGGTGCGAGGGATATTTTGTGCGCCCTGTGTCGGTTTCTTTATGTTGTGTTCGTCAGACCGCTGCCGTGGCGACTGCTCCGGGTCGGGGTTCATATTGACGTGTTAGCCAGTGCGCTTCCAATCTCTGTCCGCGTGTTCTTTCCATTCACAGTACTCTGCATATATTGTATTGCTTCTCAGTTGCGGGTGGGGAGGAAAAACGTAGTCGAGCGACAGCAGTCTGCTCTTTTATTTTTTTACTGGAGGGAAATAATGAAGTTGAAAGTAATGTATGAAACAAGCACGCTTCCAAGTTGTTTGAGGTGCAGATCCTTCTGCCATCATGTCTGCACCGAGTGTCTTTTGTATAGTCCGACTGCGGCTTTATGGCTCGGTATACGAGTTTATCAGATATGAACGACGAGCTCGGTAGTATGGGTGTAACACGCAGGGCGGAAGCTCCAAGCCATCCTGTTCATAAAATGAACAGCGTTAACGTTGACTGTCTGACGCTACTCGTATCTCTGTCGACAGAAGGACCTCCGATACTTGGAAAACATTACAATGCTCGCGTTTCAAAGAGGGTCTGGGAACGTCCATGAACGACTAGGTTCTCTGATTCGGGGAACCTTCAGACTTTTGGCAAAGTTTGGGGAGGTTCGAGTTATGTTTTTAATATATGATTACTAATGTTTATAAGATGGTTCAATAAGATAATATTAACCAACAAATAGTGCACTTTTTCTTCGCCAAGTGGCGTCTGCACCTTTTTAAAGTGTTTTTTCTTTTTGTGTCCCTTTCCGGACAACCCGTAGGGCGGAAGGTGTGTGCGCCCGGTTGCATAGAGGTGGGCCTCCGTCGTACGGATGGTATAGCTGTTAAGAATACATTTCTAGACATACAACTCTATGTTAAATAATTAAATGTTAGGGGGGAAAAAAAACACTAGCTAGGTGGCGCAAGCATTCGCCCGATTCAAAGGGTCCAGCCCCATCCATTCATCCATCCAGCTTGGCGCACGCGCACACTAAAGTAAAACTTGAGTAGATCCTTTGTCGAACCTGGTGTTAGAAGCAGACATGTACAAATTACTCAAAAAAGGTAGTTAAGTTAAGTTACTGAGTACTGACGCCAAAAGTAATTAGAGTAGAGTAGAAATTACGCATTTGTAATAGTAATTGAGTAAACTACTAACTACTGTAAAAAAGTAGCGAGTTACTTTGAAGTTACTTTCGAAGTTACTTTTTATATCTTTGTGGTAGCAAAATGAACAGCAGTTTTGATCCGTGAAAACCTCTGCGAGCCTAAAATAAATGCAGTCATTTTATGGCTTGCGTTTTCACCAAAATAGTTAATTCACTCGCAAAAGCAATTGACTTTCAAAGTCCTTATCAGAGAGTTTTCCCCTTTTCCTTTTAAAGACGTGCTCAGCCAAGCTAAAAAGACGTTCCACCGACGCGCTGGGGGGAACGGCAGCGTTGAATTTCAAAAACAAGCTGTGCAGGGTCGAGAAAGCGAGTGTCAGCATCTTCGGTGTTCATGACGAAACATGTGAGGTTTGCCTTTGCTAAAGGGTCTTTTATAAAAAAAAAAAAAGACTTTTTTTTTTTTTTTTTACGAAAGTTAAGATTGTTATGACTGCCCCCTCTTTATTCCCACGACGTTCGGAGAGTACGCTGAGCGAGTGCACCTGGCCGTCAAGGGTTCAAGTCTCACGCCACGACGATGAGATCATAGGGACGACTGCGCGTTTCGTTGCGGTGCTAGTGCTACGCTACTGAAGAAAAAAATTGTTTTGGTTTAACAAAAGATGAAACGAAGTATACTTCACCGCTGAAACCGGGTCCAACAAAAGGATCTTTCAAGGATGACTCGCAATCCTCTCCGTTGACTACGGTATCGGAAGGACGCGAAGGATTACGTGAACGCACATCGTCGCTGGTACAGTTGCCGCTTGAAGCGGGAAGGTGCTCCCATGAACGGATTATCGGTGTGTGCGTTTGTGCGCGGGGGAGTCTGGCTTTGCAAGGGAGTATGCGCTTACGACGAGGCGACCATGGGAACAGGCGCCCAGCTGCGAGGTCATTCCAGTGGCGCCTACCCGTGGAACCCCCAAACCGCTTGAGTCGGAACTCACTAAAGACAGGCAGCACGAAAACAACAGCCCTCGGAGTGTCCCCGTCTTTCAGGGTTGCAGCTGGAAACGCGGCGCCTGCGTGCATTACCGGATTAGGTCAATACCCGACCAAGGCTTGTTAAGCATCTGTTCCTGTGTTCGTGCGCGCCGGTGTTATGTTTTGGCTGCTCGTCGCCACCTTGGCCCAAGGACGCCTGTGATGCAGTTTCTACGGAATGGAATGTGAAAGGGGGCCCCTTGCTCGGAAATGTCACTTCATCTGTCGGCGTCTTATTTATTTCTGCGCTCAAACTTTTGTGGTGAGAAAATTAGCACTAGATTTCGAAAGTAGTTGGTAATTTGAGTAGAAGTTACCTGAAAAATGTAGTTAAGTTAAACTACTAATTACCCAAATAAAGTTGTAATTGAAAGTTACCAAGTTACTCGGAAAAGTAGTTAAACTACAGTAGTTTGAGTAGAGTAGTTGAACTACGTCCAAGTCTGGTTAGAAGTTAGGAAAGTGGTCGATCCCGAACTTGGGCAGGTTCTCGATAGCCACAAGTGCTGCGTCGGCGGTGTTCTCACTGCTCGAGCCTCAACGCTGACGCAACACTTCGTGTCAGCGCACCCGCGCTGACCGCCTTTAGCTGAAGCCGGAAGTTCAGCACCGGCCTGTTCCTCCCTGCTGGCACGTGACCGACACTCCGGGCTTCCTCGGAGAGTCGCTGAAGCGTCACTGCTGTCGTCGCAGTGCTCGACCGAAGCACCAGATCCCCGCAACCGAAGTGTGAAAAAGAAAGCCAAGCACACGCGGAGAGCAACTCAAGCTCGAATGTCTATACAAAGCGAGAGGCCGGTCTGCATTTCATGCTAACGACAATTGTGCACGCTGTGGATGATAAACTTAGCCACTGCCACGCAACTACTAACACCTAAATAAAAAAAAATATGCCGAATGTGCTGATGCTGCTACGCTGATTCTTGAAGAAATGCATTAGCATTTTGAGCAGGGGTTTCCATTCAGCGAAGGGTGGGGACTCCAACCTCGCAACGGTCCGCATACATGTCGTGTTCGAAGAGCCAGCCTGTTCTCCCGGGCGTCGGCAGTTTCGGATGCAGCCAGCACATGCATGTAGCTTCCCTCGATCGCCGCCTACGCTCGCATGCTGTTCTTCGAAGAGCACATCTTTCTTCCCGCGGGTGCCGGTGGTTTGGCGAAAACGGTGACATCGCGGCGCCTCGCTTTTACGTTGTCGCGTACGCTGTGCAACCGCCACGGCCGCTCGATCACCTCCCGCTCCCGGGACGCGCCAGTATAGAGGTGTGCCAGAAGACTTTTTCCCTCATCTAAGAGAATGAATGAATTAAACGTGATATTGGGATTCTACCCTAGTCCGGGTTATCTATCTATGGGCTCACGTAGCTGATGGTCCAGCTACATCATCGTTCTTGACAATTGTCTTTATGTGCTGGTATAGCAGTGTCCACAGCCGATGGTGGCCTTGGGATTTTTTAATTTTATTTTTATTTATACATACATGCAAACCATTGTTTCCAGGTTGTGGGTCTAAGGTGCGCAGGTACAGAGGAGAGCAGGGTGTTGTGGGAAGCCTGTGTCCTCGTGCACAGCCACAAAACATGTTCGTTGTTCGGGTACTCACCGCAGTAATCGCAGTGTGGTAATCCCATACGACCCTCGATATAATGTTGAAGCTGGCCTACGTATATTGATCGAGTTTCTGCACAGCAAATAATGGTGGCTGTTTTTTTTTTTTTTTGTCCAAAATATGCGATGGTGATGGCAATCTGGTCAGGTTATTCCGGAGGCTTGCCAGGAGGTTCTTTCTGTCTTTATAATGTGACGGTGCACATAAATAGGGTCGTACGTGCTTGGCCATAAAATTTCCGGACCCGGAGATTGTCCTCGGGTGAGTGTGTGTGCTCTTTCATTCCCGGAGATGTTCTGAAGTCCAGGCACCCACCTCAGAAAGAAAGTTTGGGTTGGGTGTGTTTGCAGATATGTATGTGGTTGCATTTGCGGTGCGGGGGGAGATTGTTCGCCTGATATGCCCGAAGTGCAGCTTGACTGTCTGAGTTTATGTTCGGTTTTATGTTCGGCCACAATGGCATCAGCAATGGCTTGAATTTCCTTCGATGTTGCAGACGGTACCATGGTGTATTTCTTAGTTCTTTCTATGGAGTAAGATACCAGCGCTGTGATTCCAGTGGCGTTCTTGTGATTGAAGCTTGCGTCCACATAGTAAACGCCTTGCGTCGCCCTCAGTTGAGGGGATCGCTGACGTTTGGCAGCCGCCTCTCTCCGGCCCGTGTGGTGTAAGAGAGAAAGTGGACGTAACGGGACGAACGGTACGGAACGAAAGAGCATGGCGGGAGCCGCGCATCCACCTCAGAAAACCAGTCTAGACCAGTCCAAACTAGTCCGAACCAAACCACGATCGTCCATACTAAAGAATGCTGCGTGCAGCAAGACAATGAATGCTAAAGTATTAAAAAAAAAAGGGGGGGGGGGAGCGTTCTTGGACTAATGGTGGATTAATCGCATCCTCGCGGCAACACCGATTATTCTCCCGGAAACCACTCCCGAAGCGGCAGTGTTTCCGTGGTACTTAGGCTGTGCCTTGTACAGGTAGCGACAACGAACACCGTCACAGATCCCAAGTTCCGTCGATTTTGCAAAAGTGGCCAAAAAGGAAGAAGAAAGCTGTCAGTCCAGTTACGCGTTCCCGCGGCGAATTGCGCCTCGAACGCTTAAAACATGTCAGACCGTTAAAACTGTGCGCGCGCAAAATTACTTCCTGCCCATCGAGATATCTCCGGCATCATGCACGCAGAGCGGAGAACCTCGCCCCAGAGAATCCCGGGGCTATTAAGGCACCCGTCGTTTGCTCGGCCCAAAGGGCGGCCTTTCCCACCGCTGTTCCGGTCACCGCGGACACGCGAGCCAGTGGCCGGTGCGCGTAGAAAACGCTGTACAAAGCACGCACAAACACGCGCAGAAAAATTAATATATATACTAAAGTGTACAGTGCATACGCCGGCAAGCGAAGAGTTGGAGCAGCGCAATGAGTGTATACTCAAACGACGGTGGTCTTACAAACAGTTCACTGAGGTGCCCGATGTAGACACGTTATGTATACAGGACGACAGCAACGCCACCTTCCAGGTCTGCTCGCAAACAGGCCTCGGTGACGTCGCAGAAATCAGCAGGGCCCAGAAGGGGTATAGCGTAGCGTGCATTTTCTGCACTCAACCACCATGTGCCAGATGAAATAATCGAACAAAGCAGTATCGAAAAGAATGACGCTCGAAACTGCGCTTCAAAGATGTTATGTAACGGATCCAGCGAACAAACTGACAGCAGCGACATTCAGGAATCTGGGCACGGTTCCAACGCTTGCCCGTTTTAGTACACGCTCTAAACGGCCTTAGCTATATACTGCCAGCGATGGAGATATGATCTGGTCCGCGCATGGGCCAGGCTCGGCTGCATCGGCTGCATCACTCGCGGCGTCAATCGGGGGCCCCCAGCAACGACCAAAGATGGAGCGGCCCCCGCGGGGAAACGCGCTAACTGCGGAAGTCGTTCGGGTCGCTTGGGTGCCGTCTTGTGGGAGCGCACTTTCGGGGCTGCGCCTCCCTCTGAGCGAGAAAAAAGAAGGGAACGCTATCATTATGTACACTCGAGTAGACCGTTTTTCAAACGCCGCTGCATGCCATCGGGTGGCGCCACCTCGGAACATTTCGTCGGAGGCCATCATTTGAGCCGGAAGGACCGGAAGCAAAACCAAGTCGACTCGGCAATACCCTCCTCGAGGAGTCAACATCAGCTCGAATAAGATGCGCTGAACAGATGGCCCGGCACCGAGCGTCCTTTGGGTTGACACCGTATACCCTGGCAAACCTCACTCATAAGGGCCCTCACTCACCAACATCTTCACAGGTGATGTGAGGGTGAGTGATTTTCTGAACCAGGAAAATTCATGACTGTGAGGGTGAGTGGGGGACGTGAGGGCTGTGAGAACCGTGAGTGCGTGAGGGCCGTGAGGGCGGTGAGTGCGCGAGGGGCATGAGGGCCATGAGTGCATGAGGGGCGTGAGGGCGATGAATGCGTGAGAGGCGTGAGGGCGGCGAGCGCATGAGGGGCGTGAGGGCCATGAGTGCGTGAGGGGTGTGAGGGCGGTGAGGTTCAGTGAGGGTGAGCGAAGGGCTGAAGGTGAGTGTGACTGTGAGGGTGAGGGAGGGGGTTAGGTGAGTGTGGCTGTGAGGGTGAGTGAGGGCGACCTCAAATGCCCACCTTTGGTTGACATACAGCCGAACGCAGCACTCGTCTCCTTCGCTCTTCTCTCCCTGATCACGTCCAAATAAATGCCAGTGCGCCCTTGCATTTTTCTATCTGCTGTGAGGGGAAACGACAAAAACACGACATCTACACTGCTTTCACATTTTCCAGTCTTGCGTTTGGACTCTGCGATCACAAGACGGCCTAGTCTTTGCTCATTATCAGTTAATCGGACGTTGTCTCTTGAAACAAAAACAAAAAGATAAATATATATATGTCAGTCAATAACCCCAGTGACGATCTGTAGATTCATGATGCACGACACCAAGTCAACGCAATCGCAAAAAAAAAACTTTTGAAGAGGGAGTTATTTGCGCGTGCACCGTCCCGCAGACAGCGCTACCGCCTTGGCGGGATGGGAAACACTTCGACCACGGGCGGAAAGTAGATTCGGGACTCGGCGTGGATACATTCACGAGCATGTCACGAAGACGGACTCGACGTTCACAATTGAATAGAGGCGTGACTTCTTTCAAAACGGACAAAAACAACCTGGAGGAGTGAAAAGTGGACAGGCACAACGAGTGAGTGTACGACCCCTACGTTCGATCGAAAAGTATATAAACTTTGTACACCGCGTTTCACCGTGTGCGAGCGAAGGAAAAGTCACAAGAGCGAGCGCAGCTGAGACTAGAAGCTCCGCCTTCAGCGCGAGCTCGCTGACTTCCGCAGTGCTTTGGTTGCACGTGCCTGCGCGTTCACACTTGTGTTAGCAAGGACAGAAAGCTCGCGCTGGAGGCGGAGCTTCTAGTCTCAGCTTAAAGACCGACAACCAGTTCGCGCTTTCCACTTCTCCCCCCTTCCTCCTCTCCCCCCTCCCCCTGTCCACCGTTGCCTGTTTCCTCCTCCTCCATGGTGAGGAGGATCTTGTGCCTTGCAGAACTTCGAGTCTGGTCGTCGGCCTTTAAGTGTCAAAGGAGTATAAGTAGGCACGCTCGTAAGTCAAAGCGTCGATTAAGACAATAAGCTCTTACTTGTAACATCGACTTCGCTGGCACTTAATTACAATTCAATAAAGTATTGTACATAATGAAGCAGAAAGAAAAAAATAATGTCAAACTATCAATAAAATTTTCAGTGGGTATTTTTTTTACCCCACTGATTGGTCGAATAATGGAGGGCGTATATTTAGGTTAGTACAAGCACCGAGAGTCGGAAACCCTGCAAAGGCAGCATATACTATCTGGCACAACTCGACTGTAGAATGACGTTTTTACGAATGACTAAACTATGAACTGGTCTGCTTATACGAAGATCGACGACGGACCGGTTTTATCTCAGCAAAGCGTGGGAAACTTGGTTAAGATTCTGAAAAGTTCTGCAGACGAGGAGCTGGTGTGAAGCTCGTTCACTCGATCTCCACATGTTGAAAAACAGCGCGAGAGAACACAAGACACAGCGCTGTTTTTCGCGCTGTGTCTGAAAAACAGTCGCGCTGTTTTTCAACATGAACTCACACCAACTCGCCCAGTTATCTATCCTTATCGATCTCCACAGCTGCGTGAAGCGTGAGTGAGCCGCGGGTTCGGGCCGCGGGCTGCCCACTTCTGTGAAGGTAGCGGAGCCCCCTTATTCCTTCAACCGGTCAGGGTTCAATGACGGCACAAGTCGTCGCCTGCGGCCGCCGCAAGACATCGGGAATGCCTCCGCGAAACCGAACTGGCCAACTCGGGTTACTCATGCTAATAAAACCCGAGACTCAGGAACACAGCGTTCGTCCCCTTCTGTGTTCCTGAGTCTCGGGTTTTATTACCATGAATCATCACCAGCTCGCTTGTTTTTTTAAGTATTATCGGGTTACTCCTCCCAAGCAGGGGTATACGTATGTTGATCAACAGACAGCATTTTTGGCAGCGGTACGGTCGAGTCCATCCGCGCGAATGACGCAACAAGGAGCGAACACTGCTTCCGTTTTCCAGAATCCGGACGACCTTGGATGCGAGCGCGTGGAATAAAGTTGCGAGACAAGAGGCGCTCGTCGTGCTTGAAAGTGGTCACACCCTCCTTTGCAGCGCCGACCGTTTAGGAAGCGAATGGCGGCGAGCTTTCGGTATGACCTAGAAGACGCCACGTTACGAGAATGTGTTCGTCCCAAGCGCTGTTTATCGAAAGCCGACGTCACGGCGCTAATACATCATACAATCTGCGGACACTGTCTGACGTCTTCCTTGCATGGCCGAGGTCGTACAAAAACTACCAGCAGACATTTTCGAAGCGTACGAATTGGGGGGGGGGGGATCGCGGCTGCGAGGGGGCCCGAAGGGGGCCAAGGGAAAAGACGAAGATGGCCGGGGCAGAGCTTGTGGCGAGCTCCAAGATGGCGACGGAACACCGGCTACGGAATGGTGAAAGGGCAAGGCGCTGCCTCCAGGGTGGTCTTGTATGCTTCGTCTCACCTCAGCATGGACTATTGTTAGCCGCGCATGCTAAAAGTGCGAGCTATACTTCGTTTCAGCTTGGGTCCAGACGCAGCCGATGCTACAGCGTGTGGCCCTGAACAGTGCCTGTACTGCACGAGCGCGCGTGCTTGGAAGGGACGCTGGAAGCCCGGAGCTCGCGCTTGTAGCATCGGCTGCGTCTGGACCCAAGCTGAAACGAAGTATAGTTCCTTTCGATGAAGCCCCGGCGGCTACACAAGCGCTCGTGCGGCGTGTGCTCCAGTCAATGCAAGTCACGGCTAGCCGCTCGCGCTTGCACGGCCTTCGCAGTTAGTTCACGCTGAGGTGAGACGAAGTATAAAAACAGCGTCTCAGCTGAGACTGGGTGAGAGAAAACGCTGCCAAAACTAGCGCACGAGCTGAGCAAGACTCAAACCGCGCCTTTGCAGAGCTTGCTTTCGCCGAGTCTCAGATGAGACGCTGTTCGATACTCCGCTCACCCCAAGCTCGGACTAGAAGCTCCGCCTTCAGCGCGAGCTTTCTGCCCTCGCTAAACACAAGTGCCAACGCGCGGGCACTCGCGACCAAAGCACTGCGGAAGCCAGCGAGCTCGAGCATAAGGCGGAGCTTCTAGTCTCAGCTTGGGGCCTCTACTCGAAGGTAAAAAGTGTGCTATTCACATCTCCTTCGGGAAAAGACGCTGCACCGTCCGTGCAACCTGTCAATGGACCGACTCGAAAGGCGTACACTCCATCGCTGATGTAAGCGACGCGTAAGTTCCGCGTCCTTCTCCTTGGCCGCTCATCGCGTATGCGTTCCAGACTTCTCTGTCTTCTTCCCTTTCCCCCGTATCCGCGATTGCCGAGGACCTCGATTGCGAAACAGGGGCAGGCGGCCAGCCACGCGCTCGTGACTAATCCGAGGATTGGGGAGGCTTTGGCGCCGCGATAAGCATCCGGGCTTTCGCCGGCCGAGACGCACGACGAAAGTCGATGAGCCGCATAAGCTTCCAAAGTCTCCTGTCGAGGCGGATATCACGAAGTCTCCTGTCGAGGCGGATATAGCGAGGGCCGGCCAGCGTCGAGGAACGCGAACAACTGGGCGAACGCCAGTCAGACACTATACTTCGTTTCAGCTTGGGTCCAGACGCAGCTGGCGTCACGAGGGTCGAGCGTGCGACCCGGGGCGGCGGCCCGTACCGCGACGACCCCCCCCGCCGTCCCCCGCTATGGCAGGGCCGCCGTGACTCCCCCCGCTCGCGCCTTCGCGTGGCCCGCCGCGACTGCACCCCCCGAAAACGCACTACGTCGTGGCCCGCCGCGACTGCCCCCCCGCGCGCTGTGGCCCGCCGTGACGACCCCCTGAGCCCTTTGCACTCCAGCGGTCCGTTCCCACCCCCCGCCCTCGCGACGCCACTGGTCCAGACGCAGCCGATGCTACAAGCACGACGCGTCGTGGCCTTGAACAGTGCCTGTACTGCGACGAGCGCGTGCTTCCGGCAGGTGACGCTGGAATTTGCCCGTGAGCTCGTGCTTGTCAGCATCGGTACTGCGTACGTGGACACCAAGCTGAAACAGAGGGACATCGAGGTACTCCAGTTTCACCTTGTGTTGTACCGCAGAGAAGGCTAGAAGCGCGAGCTCATGGCGTTGGCAATTGCCCATAGTGCACGAGAGCTTGCGCCGCCGAGACGTCCCTTAGAGCAAGGAGCTCGCGCTTGTAGCCTTCCCTGTGGTACATCATAAGGTGAAATAGAGTGTAGAGAAACCCCATTTCTTTTCAGCACACGCCTCGTGTTCGAGAGCGACATAGCGGCCGTCCACTGCTCAGGCCCCGTGCGGACGAGACGGAGCCACGGCAGTATCGAAGAGACACCACTTTCGGCAACAGCCTCCTTCTGTGTGGTCTAGTTTTGTTCGCCAGCGAATAATCGAACGGATTGCGGACGCGCAAGTCGATGTCCTCCCTGCCACGTTAAATTCCCAGCTCGATAGTGATTTTCAGATGCGGAGCATCTCTTGCTCGGGTCTATGTCCCGCGGCCTTGTAGTCCGCAGCCACACTACGCACGCGGAACTCTCCTCCTTCCCTCTCTCCAACAGCTGCGCGTTACTCTCTCCGCTCTCTCTATCTACCAGCTGCGTGCACTTCGCGTGCGTTCGCTTCTACTCACACCGCGCGCGCACGCGCAACTCTCCTCCTCTAGTCTCCTCTCCTTCAAGTGTGAAAAAAATAAACGGCGAGCGGCGAGCGTTCCAAGTTTCTCTGCCGCGAGCCGCGACGAAGGCTCGCGTAGGGGGCAACGCTAGGGCAGTCGGTGGCGCCATCTCTCGACGTCAGCACGCAACTGACTCTTTCCTCGGAACCAACACGATGCTCCGCATCACCCCATAATTCCCCTCGGGAAGATGGTGTAATTTTTTTTTCCTCCGTGGTGTTGTTTTGCCGTGTGTATTTTTTAAGCCACAACGAGCGCTGTGCTTTTCCGTTCAGTCATATGGCATGTGAGGAACAGTATGGGCAGCTAGGCACGCGCAAGAAGCCTCACGTGTTTTGCTCCCACTGACGTCAAGACCAGGACCATCAGGTATACGAACGAAATGTTCGACGGCGTGTGATCACGCATGGGAGCTGACAATCTGATATTCTTTCCGTCGACGAAATCTGTCACAGTGAGCGTTTGGCCATCATGGGAGGCCGACCGCAGCCAGGCTTTTGGTGGCGTATGTCGCGAATGTTCCGCGTGACTCAAATGGACCGTTAATTGGCCCTTCAAAGGGGCCGCGCAAATCAGTTCCTGGACGCACCGCCCTGGCATTTTATGCAAAGCTGGCCGAAAATGGTCCCCTTTATGCTTCGAAATTTCAAAGAATAAACCCGAGCAAAGGGTAAAAAATTAAGAGCCTGATTTTGATACCCTTCTGCTAACATTGATTAGGGTAGCGGCCGACAGATGGAGACAGCTAAGAGCGAGGGCGCACACACTGATGTTTTAGAGTCAGATGCGACGCGGACTTTCTCGGTGTAGCATCCTTAGCTATGTATAAAACACGTTCATTCGACACAAAACCATCGAGAAAGATTCTTTGTCGGGCTATTCCGGCTATATGTCAACGGCTGCCGCTACATCTCGTGCACGTGTTGCGTCGCCCAGACGTCTTTCATTCGCAGACGACCACCGAAGGGAGCGAATCCACGCTCTTAATTTATTACTTTTTACTCATTTTACGTAACATTTCAGCTCGATGCGTTAAGAACTATATGCGATTCCATCGAAGGGCCAACGATCTCTTGCCCGACAACAAAACAAATTACGCAGTCTCGCTATACCCGAGCAATCTTCGAGAGGACCGCTCGCTCCTTGGGCCTCAAGCGCAAAACGAAGGGATGCTCACAAGGAATGTCTGCAGGCAGTCCTTGCTGCTCGTCCTTGTACTGAAAACCTGCAGCGCCAGTGCGCGTACCTATCAAATGCAAGTTCGACAAGCCGTGTGTACAACGTGTCCCTAAAAAACTTTTTTTTTTATTCGCAAATGTGGGCTGCATTGCTGACCGTTCATTATTCGCCCAAATGTATAGTATACTAGTGGTCCGACGAACCAAATGCCAAAGCTTCAGAACGAATCGTTTATACCTTATTCAACAATTATAAGTGATTTCCCGAAAATTTAGAAAATGGCGCCCGTTCTTAGTAACGGGCGTCATTCCGCTCCATGTATTCGAGGGCCGCCAGCCGCCATTTTCCCATGAAAAATAGTTTTAAAAAGGTTTAGTAAGACAATGGTTAGTTCGTTTTGAAACACTGACACCTAGTTCCCACCACTGGAGCTACATTCTGGTGGAGAGTGAGCGTTCAACAATGCAAAACAAACAAGGGGGAGAGGGAAAGGGGCGGTGCACATTGGCGTTTCTATTTAGGGGCGTGGCTCATAGTGGCGCAGACCGTGTGGCTTGGAACGAATAAAAGATGGAGCAGATAAACCCGGCTTCGAGGCACCGCGTCCTTTTACCGCAGTCTTTAGGGCAGGGGAAAAGCAAATATCACGGCGGTGGTGGTTTGGCTCTCTGGTTGCCCTTCGCCCATCGTCGACCTACTCTTGTCCCCTTTTGCAGGGTCCTTTCTTCCTGTCGGTCTTTCCTGGGCTATTTCTTGGTGTGGCCAAGTTTTTTCTTAGTGCAGTTCCCAATTGGCTTTTTGGTGAAATCTACATTTGATCCAAGGATCCAATCGTTTATATCAAATTGGCTTTAATATCGGTTGTCCCTACACAAGCGGTATACGATCGAGGAGCTTATATTTTTCATTCTGTATCACCTTCCTTACCTTAACAAATGTCTTCAGGGCGCACAATGGCGCGTTGCGGCAGCCTTGCCGATTGCAGAAAAATGTTTATCATATTAATTGCTGAAATATGAAATGTGCACCGATTCAGAATGTTTAACCGCTTCCTCCGTCTAATGTGGAGCTGACCAAATTGTTAAAACATGGCCAAACTATAACGTTAGATATTTGCGGACACTTGCTTGGATTCGCAGAGCCTTGGCGACGCAAAAAGCTTTAAGAAAGCCTTTTCATTTCGTTTTACGAATATCGGATGGCATGCATATGAGCTTCTGCTGTAAGAGAAGACATCCATCTATTAAGTACTGTGTAAGAGCTTTTGTTCTTTCCTCGAGCGGGACGATAGGCGGCGAACGGAACCAGCAAGAACACTCTAAGAAAAAATAGATGCATTCTTACGCCCCTTGTCACAGATATAAGACATCCCAAAACTTTAGTTGAACGTATACAGCGCACTGACGTTGAACCGACGGCACAACCTTTCACGAGTGGCTTGGCAGTCGAGTTCTACAACTTATTAAAATAGCTAATGCACGTACGTGTGACCGACTGCGAAAAAAAGTAATCGTGGTTTTCTTGGCCCAAATGCAAAAAATATCATTTTTTTTTCTTTTTTCTTTGATGCGTATACTTTAGCCGTTCAATACGTTATATCGAATTGTTATCAAGCCCCTCGCAAAATTTCGGGCTGTCAGTTCGACGTCAGTGGGCTGTACGTCGAACTCGAAGTTTTGGGGTGTCTTATATGTGACAAAGTGTGTAATGGCTATACCTTCTTTTTTGCTTCTTCTTCTTAGAGTGAAGGAATGTCTTTCAGCAGACGCAGCGACTCCCGACCGACAGGTCATCGTTTGCCGGGTGTGGGCACTGCGCAGAAATTGGTGTGAAGCGCCGTGCCGACACCATCGCCACCGCAGCAGCGTCCCGGTCAGAGCCACGCCTTGGCCTAAGCTTGGAGTTTGCTCTCATTTCAGTGCAGGCCTATATAGCGAAACAAGGTCGCCTTGAATATACTGGCGAAGAAGTCTCGCCGCTGAAGTCGGAGAGCGGTGTGACAATTACGCCATTGGTCCACTTTTCACCGATAACTCAGTTAAGAAATCAATTAACGTGTTTATCGGAAGGTTCATAAACTTATTTCACAGCACTAAAAAACAAAACAAAAAACGTGTTTTTGATTGAAGTTTATGACAGAGCTTCTCAACCGAAAGTCTCAAACACAAACAGCTGTGTCTAAAACTTTTTTTTTTTTCGTCCTTCCTTCTGGCTTGCTTTTTACCGTTGTGCATTCACCCTGAGCACACGCCACGGCTGCCATCTAACCTATTTCTCGAATGATTTGTCAGTCAAAGAAAGACGGTGAACCCCGGAGAAGAACGAGCGGGCCGATGTAAATTTATACACGTGCATGTGGTCGACGGGTCGAGAACCACCCCAATGGCGTGCCTGACTATTGCGCAGCGTGTTTTGGCTATGGCCGCTCTCCGAGTCCGGACACGTGAGCGAACGTCACCGACCGAGTCGAAGGACCGGTGTGCGTGCGGGGCCCGCAGAGGCGTGACCGCACTGTCTCCGAGGCAACCGGGCAAGGACGCCCTTAGCTTAGCCCGTGGACATGCGGTGCGGCGCCACCTGTGGATGGATCGATGGACGAGCCGGATGCGTCGCGTGACAGCCCGCTCTGCCGCTGCACCTGACGTCAACCTACGACGCACCTGAGACTCGGCGGCAAGTCCGCTCTAGCCGTCACGTTTCCAACAGCCGACTCGAGAGGAAATCACTGGGGGAGCAAGACCCCAAGACGATGGCGTGCGGCTGGACAAGTTGGAGTTGAAGGAGTTGAAAGTGTCGTGGCCGGAATCAGTACCTTCTGCATTCATTCGCATGCAAAAGCCGCTGCATGTTTTTTTTTTTTTCGTTATGCGATATTTTGGGGGTTTAGCTTTCCTATAAGTGCGTACGAAAATAAAAACGCGAGTGCTCGTTGGGCGATGAAAATGGGTGTTTTCACGTGACAACAATATGCCATTTTGTTGTTGTTTTTTTCTTCAAATTTACAAATCTAAAGGATTACATTGCATATCTGTTGAGATGTCAGCATGGTAAGATCATAGAGCTTCTGTGCTCTATGTCTTTGGGGGTCATGTATATCCTTGGAATGTTCACCTTCGGCACATGCCAGACAGCTCACAACAAAATGGTGGACGAAATTACGTCAGTGAAAACACCCTATAGGCGGCGGTACACATGTAGAGGAGGCAGCAGCACGAACACGGTTTCATCTGTTTTGCTATCCCATATCAGCATCAAAATGATCGGCGCGATCATCAAAACTATATTCGTGTGGTGGAATGGACTCATATCCTGCCCACGAGCGGTAGACTTTAGCGATTGACGATCCCCTCTCTGGGCGAAGTGCGATGAATAGCCGACGTCTGTCTTCGGTCACCGTGTCGCGCAATGGAGTACGTCTTCAGCGTCACTCTACTGACTGTATAATGCTCATTTCTGCGATATCATCGGCAAACGCTCGCTCCCGAGCAGACGCGGCAGGTGGCGCCGTTTTACCCTTTCTTCAAGGGCGCCGCCATCTTAAATTGTCGTCACTTCCAGTATGGGCGGAAACGTTGTTTTGCCGTCGCCACGCCAGTAGAACAAACTTAGGATTTAGCGTAACCGTCACACATTATCGTTTTGTCTCCCCATTTTTTTACTAGTTACAGGTTGCAACGTTTTATATTTTTCCTCGTCCATACCGGATACGCCTATTAGGTGGCTGAGGACAGAGTATACACAGAAAAATATCAGGATTACGTGGCTTATGGGCCGCGTTTGTAATGCGGAGGAGGAGCCAAGGCGTTGATTGTCTGCATCTCGTACTCCCTGCATGTGCACTTGCGACCACCCCGCGTGTGAAAGATTCTATGCCAAAGACGTGTAATTTTTTTCATGTCTGGGACAAGAAAAAATTAATATGAATAAAAAACTTACTGAACCAAAAACAATTTTTTTTTGTGAGAAATATATTATACATGCCTTGCACCTACGTCATTAAAATTGCATGCTGGGAGGGCCGTCGCCATTACGCCGTACCAAATCGTCATCGCTGCATAGGAAGTTCCCTGGAGTTGCCGTCAGTTTGCCTCGCTGAGCGAAGGTTTCGCTACGTAGAATGGTTGCATGTGCGGTTATTAATTGTGCAAACAGGACTAAGAGCAACAAGCGTCGTGATCGTAACACCGTCAGTGATGCGAGATTTTTCAAACTACCGAAGGTGATCTCCGCTCAGTGTCGGCGGACACACGAACTGTCAAAGAAGCGAAGGAGCATGTGGCTTGCGAAGATTAACAGGGCCGACCTGGTCGCGAACGTGAACACACAGGTGTGCAGCGAGCACTTTGTTACAGGTAAGAAATGCTTCTTGTCGTTCTCCGTTTTCGGGACGCGTTCACCCGGTTGCTGTCGCAAAATTGAATGTAAAACTCGGCGCAGCATTGTCTGCTGCGCCGAGTTTCGCGAACGTGAGCGCGTCAGCGAATGGCGTTTTTCTTTGTTTTACAGGAGCTCCTTCTAAGTTGTTCGATGACACGAACCCTGACTGGGCGCCGAGTTTGAAGCTCGGTTACACGGACGAAGGAGATCGCTCAGCCTCGTCGTCGCATGTCGTGTCCACGCCGACGCGAAGTTTGTAGGGATCCTCGCCGTCGCAAAGTTCCACCTTCTTCGCGTATCTCGCTCTCGTAGGCCCAACGAGCTCGTCGAAGTAATCTCCGCAGAGCGGCAACGTCCGCTCCTCCGGCGACGGCATATTTAGCCCGTAGGCGCTGGTAAAAATAGATTAAAACGATTTGTTTACAAATTGTGCGAAGAACAACAAACACACACAAACAAAAAAAACGCTACGCTCTCAAACTGCGTAAACACGTCACGGTCGGACGAAACACGCCGTCGACTACGCTTTGTAGGTTCTCCGGTCCTCCGGTGGTACGGAGCAATGGCGATCGGGGGCGGGGCATCGCGGCGTGACGTCAGGCGCAAGGCATGTATTCTTTGCTCATGTTTTGTTCTCAATTTCTGGAATTTCCGTAAAACCTACGCAGTTACGATAAGCGTTGTAAACAAACAAAAAAAGACGGTATAGTACCACACACATTTAGGTGGCCACCGGATTACTTAACAAGATTCCCTATCTTACATTAATAACCATTTAAAGACGCCATTTTGAGTCTAAATAGGAGCTCCAATAAGAGAAAACTTCTTTTTGAGATTTTTATTTTTTAGTCAACTGGGATTTGGGTGTTAGCTACAGACCTTTTTCCTTTGCTCTCTTAAAGGGGCGATGCAACAAATTTTGTACTTTGCGCAAATGCCGCTTAGAACGGATCCCTGACGTTAATGACCTATGAAACACGCTTTCGTTTTTCACCCCACGCAATAGAACTCCCAGAAAAAAAATTAAAGAAAAGCGAGCAGAGTTCACCCCTCAACTCGCAGCCAGAACAAGCGGCCACGTGATCTGGAGCCGATTATATGCCGCCAATGTTGATCATAGCCACGCGCTGGGGTTGGCAAAGCACAGGACACGCGTTGAGTTGCAGACATTGTCGTGGCTCGGCTATTGTCGTCGTTGCAGCGATTGGACACGGGCCACTACCCGAATGCTTCTCGAGCTAGTAATTATCACGAGCCCAAATCGAGTGCCCACGCAATACTCGGGTCCAATATATGAACCGCATTCAAATGTCGTCATATGGGTGTACTGCGATCCCCACGTTACGTCATCCAATTTTTCAAAGGAGAGACTGAATGAAAATGATCGCTTTTGTCCTTGAAATTACACCGCAACAAAGGAGTTTTTTGGCCAGTGGCGTTGCGTGCGAGTATTTTTCGGTCCCTCTAATGGCAGTAAGCTAGTGTAAAGTGAAAAACAATATCGTTGCACCGCTCCTTTAAGTATAATAATTGAATTGCTCGTATTCAATTTTCAAAGCCTCGTTTTGTTGCGTTTTAATTAAATGACAAAATCTCCAGTTTATGTAGAAACGGCCATATTGAGAGCCATAAAAAGCAATGTGGGCAGCCGTGAGCGGAACTTTCGAAATAACCAAAAGTTCAATCCACCGCATCTGTTCAACATATCAAAGAATTAGAAATGTTGCTGTTGCTAAAAATTGCTGTTGCTGAAAAAAAAATACATTTTTTTAAAGACGAGTTTTTCTGACCATGTTTCCGGCGCCCGCCTCGAAGGCGACGCATGCCGACGTTCGCCAGCGTCTTCAACGCTCTCCTGAAAACCCTTTTTGCATTTTTGTTTTTAATTTGAAGTGGACGTTATCCTGATTTGCATGTTTGCTTATCCGTTTTGCGTTACGTATGATACCGGCGTGTTAATTTCGCTCTACTTCTGTCCCGGTATAACTGCCGACGAACGCAGGCCTGCATCGCCTGCTTCCCGAGTTTGGGAAGGCATACTCAGCTGCCTCGTCTGTCGTGTGTCCAGATATGAAAAAAGATCCAGAACGGATAGCTCTGCACCGATGCGAAAAGATATCGGTGGCGCCGCTTCTCAATATCCCTTAAATGTATTTTGATATCAATCAATCAATCAATCAAATCTTTATTCAACATCGCACAGATGTAGGGCGCAGACAAAAAGCCTATAAAAGGCTTGACTAAGGGTCTGCGCCCCCTACAAAACTTAGCATTGCAACAGGGGCACGTCATAACAAAAATACATAATCCCATTGGAGGTGCGTCTCAAATTCGCGAACAAAACACTGTAAGAGCGGTATAGCAACAGAGAAAGAAAGGGAAAGCTACAAAAATCAATGTCATAAAAAAGAAAAAAGCATTTCACTTTTTGCGACAGACGAGGCGTCTGTCGCAAAAAGTGAATGCTTTTTGCACACAAAAGTGAAATGCTCTGCACACAAACGGAACCCCTGGGGTTCCGTTTGTGTGCAGAGTACATGGAGGCCAGCAGGACATGTCTAAAACTCTGAACTCTCTGGCATCCTTAGAGAAGGTGTGTTTGATAAGAGATGGGAGTTACACGGGTGCGGTCTTCACCACCTGAGTGTCAGGCTCGGCGGACATTAAGAGGTAATAACCCTCCTATGTATTTAAGTCAGTTTATTAAACAAATTGTTGATTACATTTTTATTTAATCGCTTCAAGTCTCATGTTGCTATTTCAGTATTGACTCCAAGCCAACCCCTATCAGAGGCTCGACCAATTAACAGAATTTACGAAAATGTTCGCGTTATTACTCCCGATTTCAATATTGCGCGCCAAAAGATTGCCACAAGCCCTGCCCACAATGAAGCTTAGAAGAGTGACGTAGTCGTTTCCATGACGTCGTCAACTATCTCGCCACCGCATCCTTGGTGGATGCGCCAACGAACTTCTACACATCTTAGTTCTGAGCCAAAATATATTTAAGATCAATGTGGAAGCGACGTCACCATTTTCATTTGCATCGGTGAAGAGACTATCCCGTCTGAAATGTTTTTACTTCTGGACAAACGGCAGTATGCATTCCCAAACTCGGGAAGCAAACGATGCAGGCCTGTGTTCGTCGCCAGTAATACCTGGACAGAAGTAGAGTAAAATGAAGACGCCGGTGTCATTGCGTAACGCAAAAAGGATAAGGAAGCATGAAAATCAGGATAACGTCCACTTCGAGTGAATAAAACCTGTTCTCAAGAGAGCGTTGAAGACGCTGGCGAACGCCGACGTACTTCACCTCCAAGGCAGGCGACATAAAAGCATAATCATAAAAACTCATCCTTAAAAAAATATATAAATATATATCTTCGCAAATACAAAAAGTATTTTTAATTTTATTTTTGATATGCTGAACAGATGCAATTAATTCTACTTTTAACTATTTTGTAAGTTCAGGGCACCGCTGCCCACACCGCTGTTTATGGCCCTCAATATGGCCGTTTCTGCACAAACTGGAGAGTTTGACATTTAATTAAAACGCAACAAAACGACACTTCGTAAATTTAATACGAGCAATTCAATCATTAGTCTCAACAAAATGAAGAAAAAAAGTATTGTCGTAAGCACCCAAATCCAAGTTGACTAAAAAAATAAAGAAATCTCAATCAAGTTTCTTCTTTTTGGAGCTCCACTCTTGGTCTCAAAATGGCGTCTTTCAATATTTATATTTTAATGTAAGATAGGGAATCTTATTAACTAATTAGGCGCCCACCTAAATGTGTGTAACACGCAACACTTTTTTACATTTACAACGTTTTTCTTAACTACAGAGGTTTTGTGCAAATTCCAGAAATTTAAAGCATAATATCGACGAAAACAATTTTTTTTTCCACAAAATATAATTGTTTTGGAGTTCAGAGGTTTCTTGATCCAAAATAACGTTTTCGTACATGTCCCAGACATGAAAAAATGGCCGCGACTCCTTTGGCACGGAATGGCCCGCATGGTTTGAGTTGCCCTCTCTATCATCGCGCACTCGTCAGCCAACTATCGGTGTTTTCAACAGATGGCCTCTATTTTTGCACGACTTTATGGCCCAACGATAGATACGATAAGATGCGGGACAGCCTGGCAGTATAACGGATCCTGCGGGCCCCCGAAAGGAATCTCGCGAAAAAAACCAAAACCATACGGAACTCTTCCGCGAAATCTGGAAACGAATTCTGCTTCCTCGTCTTTTCTGTCAACGACGGAAAGGCACGGTGAAATCTTTTCATGTCCCTGATCTCTTCCTCTCTCGTCCTTCCTTCCGGACCAGAAATGAACGGCACGAGATAAACGGGCTCAACGTTGGTTGGGTTTGGATGGTTTAAGACTAAGCCGCGTCTTCACGCAAAAGAACAGGTTTTGCTTTAAAATGGAGCAACTGGCGATGCGGCAAACGTTTATGAAAAAAAAAAGACGCGTTTTCATCCCCCGCGTAAACGTTTTGCGTACGTTTTTCGCATTTCTTTCTCCCCGGATTCAAGATGGCCGACTTCAGGCAATCGAGAAGCTCGATCGGCGCAGTTATCCATCTCTGCGATGAAGAGGCTTTGGAATGCGGTACTTGGGGATTGCCAGTGGCTCTATAATTGCACACTGTAACAGCTGCGCGGCTGTGTCCTCGACTGATGGGTTGAGGACAACGTCTAATGGCGGAATCCAAGACATTCTGACGACAATATTCGTTATAATAACGAGTGCATTCGAACATCCAGTCATTCAAGAGTTTAAAAAATAATTAAAAAAAATATTAGACAAGGTTGATTATGCTGACAAAGGCTGGTAAGCACAGAATGTGTGATAGATCTTCGAGGGAAGAAAGGGAAGGGTGTGAACGGCAGCTCCTCCGAAGATTCGCGCTTTCACGCCAGAGTTTGCTTTTGCACGTTCCGAACACCGACCCTGGAGAGCTCAATCGGCAAAGAACTTGTCGTGCACAATCTCAAGGTGGATCATTGCCAAATTTCTTAGACATTCCTCTGTCGGTGCTTCTCTGCTAAATATGCTAAAATGAAAATTTCAACAGAACAGCAACAAACATCGCAATGTTCCCCGCGAATATTGTAAATTACAGCCATAAAATATCAATAAGTAGTAATTAAGTTTTTGGACAAGTTTAGTTTTAGATGCGGAGCATCTCTTGCTCGGGACTATGTCCCGCGGCGTCGGCGTCGGCGTCGTAGTCCGCACTCACACTACGCATGCGCAACTCTCCTCCTTCCCTCTCTCCAACAGCTGCGCGTTACTCTCTCCGCTCTTTCTCTCTACCAGCTGCGTGCACTTCGCGTGCGTTCGCTTCTCCTCACACCGCGCGCGCCTGCGCAATCTCCTCCTCTAGTCTCCTCTCTTCAAGTGTGAATATAAGCAGCGGTAGCGCGCGTTCTCCCGGAGGAGTGAAAGGAGGATAGTTTTGGGCGCGCGGGTCGCAGCGCCACGCCAGGGCTTTCCAGTGGGGTGGGCTTTCCCCGCAACTCTGCGGCTGTCGTCTGCTAGCGTTTCTCGGCCGCTCGCGTCCGCCGCAGCCCAAATCCGGCCGGCCAAAAGAAATCACTCAAGAAGGGAATAAATTGATTACGATCCGCGATGCTCCGCATCACCCCATGGTTCCCCTTGGGAAGATGGTGCAATTTGTTTATTTCACGGCTCTACAAAGTTTTTGCATTAAATCTTATAGACATTTTTCGCTTGCTCTCGTCCCCAGTTACCTGGTAAGCATATCTGCTACAAACTACGAAAAAATAATAAAACATTTCAACCTGCAAATAGTACAAAAAAATAGAGGGGCAAAAAAACGAGCATGGGTGACGGTTACGCTTATTCGCGACTCCAGCGACCTATAGGGGACGCCACTATCAGGCAAATATGGCGGTCGAATCCAGGTCGTGCCGTGCCATGCGCCAGCTCAACGCACAACGCTGGAACACCAACAAGTAAGCATTGGACTCAAAATTGGTTCCCCCGCGTTTTATCTTCCTCGTTTCGAACCCGCGGCGATGTGTTGGGGTAAGCGAACTTCCAGAGGCTTGACTTTCTTCGAGCAAACGAGGAAAGGACTGCCCACTGTCCTTCCACGCTGCTGATGAACGTTGAGAAACGCAGAATGTCTGGCTCACGCGGTTTCATAGGTCGCGTGCAGAGCAACCTGGGTCACAAGGCGATACTATACGGTTACGACACAGTCACCGGTAGAACTGTTCTGTCGCGCAAACCACCGACAACATGTAAACACGGAAGCCAGAAGAGACGAGCAGAAATCGCGAAGGGACCTGTTCCGGCCAGTTCAGTGTTTTCCCGCTAGGTGCCGTTCGTTTTGCTGGAGTCGCGAATATCCTAGATGCATTCCATTGGCATATGTTTTCGCCCATACTGGAAGTGACGATATTTCAAGGTGGCGGCGCCCTTGTGAAAATAGCCTATTGGCCTCGAGACTCAGATGGAAATTAGGGGAAGCGTGCGAGCATGCTCAAGGTACGCGAGCGCCCCTTGAGCGCCAATCAATGCAGCCAGAAAAAGTCCCCGAGTAGAGACGATGGCAAACAAGGCACAAACGAGCCACAATACTTAGAAAACAAGCTAGCTGGTGGTGATTCACGGTAATAAAACCCGAGGCTCAGGAACACAGAAGGGGACGAACGAGCTGGAGTAAACTTTGAGCGGTAAACCGGCAGTGACCCCCACCCCCCGGGTAGCCGCCATTTTTCCCGTTTACCACTATTAGTGATCACGTGCCACTTCCGCTGTCGGCCGTGGGTTCCAGTATACTACTCTAACTGCACAGTCGCACTGGAAGCGGATCCGCGTTCGCAAAGAGGTTGCGAAGGCGGTTGTGTAAAGGTCCACTATACAATTGCACGCACTTGATGACAAAAAGTGCGCGAGCAATTGAACTGGATCTTTATGCCACGACCGTGCTTTATAGACGCTTTGCAGCAGCTGTACATGGGTGCCGCCATAAGCGACCTTCAGTTTATGTTTCCTCTTATTCCGTTTACTTCACTTCAGCATTACCACAGCAGGCCAGGCTATTGCCATTTTAGATTTTTACTGTGTCAATTCTCCCCAGCATTGACCTTTCTGAAGACTCGTCAACGCCCATTTTAGTGGCTCGATATATTGGTAAGACAAGAGAAGGTCAGCAATGGCGGCTGTAATCTGGCGCGTGTGCAAAGCGTCTATACAACCGCGTTCGCAACCGCTTTGCGAGCGCGGATCCGCTTCCAGTGTGAATGAGCGGTAAGGTGGTACTCAAGCTCGTTATTGCAAGGTATATACCTTGCAATAACGAGCGAGGACGGAAATGGTTAGCCAGGTACGAGGTTCGCGGTTTCCGGCAAAGGCGGCCCAGCGAGGTCCGACACTCGGCATCGTCATCTTCGGCCACCGAGTCTTCGGCGTATCGTCGCAGCCGCCGTTTCCCTGCCGGGTCCCTGCCGGGTCAACATCACCGAGAAGTGCCGATTCGACCCCGACTTCCGTAAAAACTGCCTACCGGACTTTTTATTTTTATTTTTGTCCGTTGTTTTAACGTCGACTTTTGTTCTGTTTAAAACCTGTCTAGAGAAAAACTTTGTTCTTTTATATTAGGCTGACGTGACAGTCGACGTGTTCAGATTTGATTCCTATATATGTAGAACCCGCGATTAATCGTGTTTGAGGTCCCTCTCGTTTTGCCGCACTTTCAGACGTGGTTCGCGTAAACTATTTTGCATTTGTATCGTTCGCGCGTTGACCGCCGTCGTCATGTATATTTCTACTTGCACATTTTATCATCCAAAGATGGTTGTTTTATTATGTTATCAACCATGTGCTTGAGCTCACTGCGTCTTGGACAGACGTGCCAACCGCACGGGCTGGCCGGCCTCAACATCGCTGTAGAGCATGAGCGGTCAAACCGCGTCTCTAACCTCCATGCGAGGGCAACTGATGGTCCTAGTCATGACGTCACAGATAGGAACCCCACCGAAGCTGTGCATAGGCGCTGTCATAAACGACCTTCAGGTTTTGTCACCTCTTATTTAATGTGTCTTGCTTCGTCACTACTACGACAGGACAGGTTAGTGGCTTACTGCCCTTTTAGATTCTATCGTGCCCTTTTTGCCCAGGCGTCAGCTCTCCGTCCACCACCAGGGAAGAGGGGAAGGAGGAACTCCCCTCTCACCGGAACTCTCTTTCGTGTGTCCCAGCATGCCCAGACGTCGCTACTCTCCCTCTAGAAGGTTATAGAAGATTAACCCGTCACTCAAAATTCGTACCAAAGCAGCTTCCCCCTCTCTCTCTTTTCCAGAGTGGTGCGAAAAAGATGATGCGACGTCACTGCTTCGCGAGAGGGGAATGCAGTTATTCCAACTAACAGCCAGCTGGGGCCACTTCATTAGCGCTCATCGCCCAGGTGAGAGGTGGACTGCCGAGTGTATAGTGCTACGCATGCGCGGGGTCATTCGCCGTACAGAGGCTCAGACAGCCGGCTCCACAGCCCAGAAGACGGGAGATGGAAGTGCGGAGAAGGACCATCGCAAACCCAGCACAAGCAGCACGACCTTGATCCGTTCGAGCAACTTTCTATCAAAGTTGCGTCCTGCCGAGGCGAACAGATGGAGTGGTGTGTCGGCTGGTGGAGGAAGGTGGCCTCGCTCGGCGATGACGTCACGGCAACCGACCGGACAGGCGAGGGCGCGCCGGGCTGGGCACCCCCTCGCTACAAGGCCGACTGACTCAGAGCGGCCGCCAAAGGCCGCCGATTCGGATACCGGGAAACGGGTTCGATTGCTTTCTCGGACGCCGCCGCCGACCGCCGGAACCTGTTGGCGTGCTGGGTCCTCAACCCGGGCTTCGGCGGGGAGCCGCTCGGGGGCGCTTGCCAACGCCCTCGCGCAAGGTCACTCGAGTCCAGGAACGTAGAGGGAGCTTTCGTAGACCGTGTTTCCCCTCCGCCAAGGAGGTTATAAAAGCTAGGGGGTACGATGCAATATTGGAAGCCTAGTCCTAAAACGTTTAAACGATTCTGTGGCCAGCGTGACCGTAGATCTCTCTGTCACGTGCGAGATGGATGGTTGATTGTAGAAGGATTCCTTGCAGGGTTGCGCGCGCTCCGTCCGGTATGTTTTATCAGATCGAAGGCTAGATGTGAAGCAAGCAAGCAAGCAGTTGAGACGGATCACGAGCAGACGACACACCGCTGCTGGTACACGGGGCGATCAGGGCAATTGCCGCAATCGCAACGGAGAAAACGAAAGCCTGGCGTCGCCGGGACGCTAATTTCCTCCGGCTACGAGATGGGCGCTTGCAGCGCGGTCGGCTGCCGCAGTCGGCCCGGCTTTTTTCAGCGGGAGTTATCTTTCCCCGGTAAGCCCTTGGCGTATTACACACCAGGCACGTAGCCAGGGGGGGGGGGGAGAGGAGGGAGGCATGGGGCCCGCCCCATCCCCTCGAAATCTTTCCTTTTGCTAGGGCCTCCTCACCCCCTCCCCTCATACAGCATTTTTCCATGCACCCCCCCCCTCTCCTCCCGAAACAAAATCCTGGCTACGTGCCTGTTACCACACATAGTTTTACGACAACAGGAATCGTTCAACAATTCTCTTAGATTTCCGACGATCGCTGAACTGCGGAAGCGATGGATCTGGGCCGTTGGTCGGCAGCGGTGGCGAACCTCATCGAAGTGGAGCGTGGTGTGCTCCGTGCACTTCCAATAGTCAATAAAACATCTGCCACTCTCGAGTCAAGTTGAGCTGGTTCAATTTGTCACGACAGCAAAGAAACGTCCCAGGGGACGACCTGCATAGCGGCCGCAACGAAAAGAAAAAGTGCTGCTATCAAATTTGCAGGCGGGCGCGAAAATCATCGCTGTAAAAGTGCCTAAGTAATGGTCCAATATGTCAGGTCGACATAGTTACGCAATCACGTGTGTATATAATTTGTTCTTGCTTTGGCTACTGTAGTAATTAGCGGCCAGGAGATAAAGAAAACTCCCCGCGGATGCAGGCAGATGAAAGGTACATTACCCAAAACACGCCAGTAGGCAATTGTTACATCGGTGACGTTCCACATTGAATACTATCGTTTTCAGGATGGTAACGGTCTGTAGAAAACAGAATGCATTGACTTTAAAGTTGAGGGTACATAACGAAGCGCAGCAGGCGTAGAATCGGTAGGCTGGGCGGGGGCTACAGCTTCTAGCTGCGACGACTGATAATGAAACCCACCAGCACCAAGGAGGATAGAAGGGCAAGAGGGGCATGACGCCAGCCGCGTAGCCTCCGCAAGCCAAGCTCCCTTGACGCCTCGCCTCTTTTCTCATTTTCCTTGTGGTGAGGGAGAGGATCTAGGTACTGACACATTGAAACCCCGGAGGACATTTGGAGCAACGAGACTTTCTATGCGCATAAGCAGAAGCTCGGTGTAAAAAGAGTCTCCAGATTTTTCCCCGGAGAGGGGCTGTGGTGACTCCACCACGAGGACGAAGTTGGCAAGACGAGGAGCGACGCGAAGAGGGAACTTCGAGAAAAAGGGGACAATACCAGAGAAGTGCAGACACGTTTATTAACTCCAAAGGCGCGTTTGTTTTCTGAACCTCGTCGTCACTCTTGAGGGTGAGGAGTGGTCGGCACCGATTCCCGCAAGTTAAAGCGCCCAACGTGGAGGCCAACGCGCCTGTATGCCCCACAAACCGTGCAACAAAAAGAGAGAAAAAAACATCAGATGCTGTACTTCTATCGGCGCAGCTCCCGATTCGAACCGACGCATAAAGTCACGACCGCAATAGTCAGCGCGATCCATCGAGCCCTGTACGGGCACACGACATGGGACTTGCGCTCGCATTGCCAGACTAACCTGGCGAGACACGTGCACGAAGTCGTGACTCAGCTCGTATGGCGTTGAAGAGATACCAGACATGTACGTAACGCGTTACAAGTAACGAGTTACTTGTATCTAGTTACTATTTTCGGTAACGAGTAACGTATTTAGTTACTTTTTCAGAAAAGGAACGAGTAACGGTATTTAGTTACTTTTAAGGCCAAGTAACGAGTAACGGTATCTCGTTACTTTTGAGGAGTAACGTGTACAACTACCGCTTAAACGGCCTTGTTTTTATTCTAGCCTTCAGCATGCGTCTATTGCGACAAAGGCAGATGGACAACCCGAAAAACAAATAAACAGTATGACAATACAGCAACATGCATCGCTGAACACGTCAGTCGAACAGTTCGACTGATGTGCCCAGCGATAAACGTTGCTGTACTGAACTCTACAGCTGAGAATGTCCTTCACCCAGCGAGCACAATCAGGTTCGTTAATTGAACTTTCTAGAAGCGGGTACGGACCGAATGTAAACCCGGAAGTTGCAAGCACGGGAAGGCACATTACCCCTTACCCACTGTCCTCAATGAAGGCGCAGTTCCCGAAGATTCACCAGCTTTTGCTGAAGCACAACACTGCCGTTCCTTCGAGCGCGTCAGTAGAACGACGCTTCAGCGTCACCGGAATTGTATTTTCAAGGTAGCAGAAAACATAACTGATGAAAACTTCGACAGGCAGCTGCTGCTTAAGGGCAACGACAATTAAGAAGAAAACAATAAACCATGAAACAACAACAGTTATGTATTTGGTCTTCAAAGTAACGTTGAAAAGTAACTCGTTACTTTTGAGGTAACTCACGCGTTCCTTTTGAGAATCAGTAACGAGTAACGTATTTAGTTACTTTTTGAGCGAGTAACGAGTAACGAAGGAAGTTAGTTCAGTTTTTTTGGGTAACGTGTACATGTGCTGAGAGAATACTAAGCAAATCAGACCGAGGGGTTCTTGCTTCAAACCGAGGCATTTTGCACCATTGCGAAAGCCTAGTGTGTTTCACCTTGCACAGCCGAGCCGAGCCGATGGGGCCGAGCGTCAAAGTCAGGGCGCGTGTCTTTCTCTGCGAGCGTCATCGCCGAACACTGAGACACACAAAGGCAGTGAATGCGCCCTGATCGGGCACGTTTTGTCCGTGGGACCACATTTTTATGATTATAATGCAATTAAATGCAAAGGTGCAAGCGAGCTGGACAAGAATGACCAAAATAATCCCTGGAGAAGGGGAACAAGAGGGACAAAGGACAAACACTATTTTGTGCGCCTTCGAACCTTTGACTGCGCTTTGACGCGATGAAACGAAGTACAAAACGTTTGTCGTCAGCCAGCAAACAAGGCACAAAGGAGGAGCTACCGCCCATGGCCTCCGATAAAACGTTTTCTGTTTCCCGTCGTTCTCCGTCACGTGGGTTCCGTTTCTGGTACGCGGGACGAAAAATAATAAAACGTTTCAATCTGGAATATATCCGAGAAATTACAGGTGAGGGAAAACGAGCATGTGTGACAATCACGGATTTCTCGTAGCAGTACCTTCCAGCGGCGTAGAGAGATCAGAACGATGTTTTACCGCATATCAGAAGCGACGACATTCAAGATGGCTGCGCCCTTGTGGAAAAGCTGTATCAGCGCAAGCTGGCTCTCTCTGGCGGCCAAAATGTGAAAAATAGAAGGGATTCTATTCACCCTATTTTATATAGGATAAGTTGTATCATAGCCTCCGCTATACTGGAAATGCCTGGCAGATCGCCACGAGACGCGGCCGCCGAAAGTGAAAAAATAGAGCGGCAGACAACGGATGAGAGGAGAGGCATGTAACGGGCGCCCCGCTGCGGCGAGACGCCGAAACATAGTTGTCCCGAGCGATGGAATGTCCGCTCGTGCTCCTCGCGTTCTTCGCGCTACCGCTTCTTTTCTCGTCGGGTTTGAAAACCATGTTTCGGGTCCTCGGCGCTGCAAAAGCCGTGCGCTGACTACAGGCTCCCCGAGAAATGCTCTGTGCAACCAGATCTTCGCGCTCTTAATCCGCGACCGGGCGCTCTATGGATCCGTCGTCGAACTGCCAGGCTTTGGGGGTATAAAGGAGGCTGGTTGTATCAAGCTTGGCCAAAGGCAGCTATAAAATATTTGAGGGATGATAATAGACATTTTGCTCAATTACCCGGGAACCCAACGCGTGCTTTCTATTCGCGAGACTCGTCCCGCGAAATGGGGAGCGCAGACGTAACACGTGCGCACTAAAAGAGAGCGCGATGGTGCGCACCCTCGGAGAGAGCAGGCTTTGTCTCCTAAGGACGCGGTGTTTGGACCGTGCAGAAAGCACCGCAGGGAGGGTGTCAGGGCCGTCCGCCCCAACGCGGCCAAGGAGCAAATCAGTGACGCAAAGAACGGCCAAGAATTGACGCGCACGCGTTTTCTGGCCGCCGTCGCTCCGCCGAGTCGAGAGTGCAACACGCCCGACGACCTCGACGTCTGCACGAAGCACGCTCGAGAAAGACCGCCACCGAGGAATGTCGAAAGTTCCTCCTCGAGAATCTCCACGGGGCTTCCCCTCTTCTCCCCGGGCCGCTTGAGCCTCGGCCATTCAAAGTGCACGACGCCGTTGCAACGACGCCCTTCCGAAGCGATGGCGGCGGACGAAGCCGTGCCAAGGTAATCCTCGAGATAAACAGTGACGTCACCGATTTCACGCAAGCATTTGTTAGCGTTTTCGTTGTCGTCCCTCCCATATGTCCGTGACAGCGATGTCCACGGATGATGAGCATATTTACGAAGCACCCTCGATGTTCGTGTTTGGGCAGCACAAGTTCGGTCTGCAGGTATGGCGGAGTGCGCTATCAGAGGCAGCGCTGTCCACGCTTCAAAAGCGGGAAAGAGATCCAACCGTCGCGCCCCTATTGGCTTAAATTGAAAACAACACCGCTGGGGGCAGCACCACAGATCATTTTTGTTTGTGTTTTGATGCGTTCGGCTCGTGTTGAAGCAGTGAAGCCACATACGATTAGGCAGTCGTGGATTTTCTTTTTTCTCGACAGAGCGCGGGGAAAAAAGTAAAAACGGGCAGGAGTCGTGCCCAATCTTCGCCTCAATCGAGAAATAATCTAGTGCACATGACTCGTCTCGGTAAACGCGCAACTTTGGGGAAAACAAGCAGGACACCCCCCAAAATTGGGTGGAAAGCGCTTGTTGGGCAGGGCACCAGTCTGGCGACCGTGGGCGCGCCTTAACGAGGCTTAACAATCACACCAGCAGCAAGTTGGCGGCGCCCGGAAACCGTACTAGTAAACGGGGAGGTCCTTCGCGGTATACATACGACATTTGAGCGCATACAAAGATCCTTCGACTCGTTACCTAGAGAGCTCGTGAGACGACACCTCTCGAAACAAACAACTCTCGAGCTGAGAACTCTCAAGCCACTCTATGGACACGGCTCGAGAGATGCAACTTAGGATCCGTTGACTGACGCTGTGTTCTTTCGAGGACTAGAATGCCTTCATACACACGCACGCTTTTGCTTGAGTGGTGACATCTCAGCCATTTTTCCGCCCAATCGTTTTTTTATGCATTTTGAAGTGCGCGCAATCCTGTGTCACTCAGCTCGAGGGCGTAGCTTTTGGCTAATGCATAGACGCCATATTACCGCCCAAGTCACGCACCGAGTGTGCGAGAGCGTCACGCGCTGGCACAATCGGGGCAACAATAGATGTCTTCACCCTGAGACAGACAGACATGTAGGCACCCTATCGAAGACGTGAGCCGCCGCAGTTGACCGCAGTGTTGGGGACGGCCTGACCGTTCGATACCCGAAGCACTCGCACAACCCGGGCTTTACACATCCGGGCTTTCTTCGTTGCGCGCACATTCATTGGACAACCTGGTGGGCACCTTGAACCGCTAAGACAATCATTTAGAAGGCTCGCTTCTCGGAACTTCCCAATTAGGAATGAAGGCTGACGCTAAACGTCCAACTTTTTTCATCCACGCTCGCGTCTGGGCAAAGAGGGCACGCACATATGGAAAAGCCGAGAAAGCGCCTTTCGGAATACATTTCCTTTTTCCTTTTGCCCGTGCACAGGGTTCAGCGTGCGTTCCTCGGCGCATGCGCGACGCTCGACTTGACCTCCATCCACGCACGCGAGACGGCGCCCAGAGAAGAAAGGAAACACGGCAGGCAACTGCGCCCCGAAGCACAGCACCAGCTAGAGCGAAGCCCCGCCGGGCAGCCGAGCAGCAGCCAGGCCGGAAGTCACTGGCACGAAACCGGAAATTGCGTCATCCGCCGGTTTCTCTCCCCCGATAGGTCCCGCGGCACCACTGGCCAGCCGTTCTGCGACAACCTGGCTTTGTTTGCGGAACAAGCGGATACCGTTAGCCGACGCACAAAGGGTCCCCCGCCAAGCCGAGCGCAGCCTTCACCTTGCGCCGCGCAGAGGCCGTAATTGGCGCTCTTTAGCTCTAATGTCCCCCACGCCTCTTCGCGTGGCCGGGGACTTGCGCATGCGGATCACCCCGACGCGTTAAGCGCTCTCACGAACGGCGCTCGTTACACGGGAAACACCTGTTGCCGTTTCTATGGCGATCGAGGTTCATCAAAGGGGCGGTGCCATGTTACTCACTGGGAATGTTTTTCGCTTTACCCGAGCTTACTGGCAGTAGTGGGACCCAAGTGGACTGGCACGCCACGCCACTGACCAAGACATTTCATTGTCGCATTGTAGAGTTTCAAGAATAAAGAGTTGGGGCTCAGATCCACGCTGTGAAGGTGGTTGGACAGCGAAGCTGCATGGTATCACCTGCAACGATTGCCCACTGCACTATAGGCCCTTTTTATGGCAAACGCCATCAGGTGGTGCTCCAGTCTTCGACGTCCCAGATAACTTCCGGTTTATAGATCCTTTTGCTGTTTACAAACATGAACTGCCGCTTGCGTCCCAAGCGACTTTCGGTCGCACCGTCTTTGCAAGCCTGTTGAGCTTGCTCATGTCACCAGTGCTAGAAAGCACAAATGCTAACGCACAACGAAGTTGGAGATTTAACGAGGGCCTTCGGCAGTACAATATTGTATCTCGGAGGAGGCAAGTTGGATTACAAGGACACTCGAAACATTTTAAGAGATCTCGCGCTCCTTCGTTCTTTTGGCATTCACCGTGGAGAATTAGTGGTTAAACGTTTCATTTACATTTCAAGCAGCGGCGGTAAGGTGGCCTTGTTTATTCTTTTTATAAACCGGAAGTTCTCTGGGACGTCAAAGGCTGGGAGTACCTCGTGGTGGGGTTTGCCGTACGAAGGGTGTATACGCATCTCCAGCAAAGCGAACCAAACGACAGCAAGAGACTCCGTCCAGTGTGGGTCCCGTGTGTCCTTCAGCATCACAACTCCTAACCGTGGGGCCGAGAGCGGATAAATCCCGAAAACGTCCGGAGACGGAATATGAAGTTGTATCAGTTTGCTGCAGCTGGCCCAGGGCCGAGCACCAATAAAGGCTGTTCCACGCGCCACGATGTTTCGCAAAAACCGCGAGTGGAACGCTGCACTGCACCATTATCATCGGCGTTGGAAAAGAAGGACGATGATGTTTCTGCGGAGTTGCTCCGGCGGGAAGACTCTCGAGTTTCTTGGGCTTGCCGACTCCTCGGTGCACCGGGAGGCATCTCTAAGGCCGAAGTTTCCCAAACTGCAGAAAACGACCCCCATAGAAACGAACGAACGCGCTTGTGCACACGCGGAAGTACTTCTAATATAATAGCGGCGAAAGAAAGCAACGGGATTGAAAAACAACAACAACAACAAAACAACAACGTTTCCCCGACATCTGCGCACCAAACCTTCCACAAAACGCCGATTTCTGGCAGCAACTCTCCAATGCCCCACAATAAAAAATCAGCAGAACCCATCCTTTGGGAATGATTATCTACGTTAATGCGAATAGCATCAAACGGTGCGGAGTTTTGCGCGTTCGTCAGGTGGCCGGCACACTCTAGATACGCCAGCTCACTCTTGAGGCGATTCTAAATTTGTTGACACTTTCACAGCCCTGCGCACGATCTCCGCAGCCCAGCACGTGCGTTTGTGTCACTTAGGAAGGCGAGCAAAGCACGCGCCATACGCACAAACACTCAAAATGGTACCGACCAGACTTTCTGGCGTCTCAGCTAGTCTCAACCAACGGTACTCTAAACGGTTGTTTATATCTTTACCATAGGACGCGCTTACAGCGCTGTCACAGCTACCGGTGCGCGCGCGTTCCATGCACGAGGGCTCATTCCGCTCTCGTGAGGCTGAGCTAGAGGTCTCCCGAGCGCAGGAGAGGGTGAGCTAGAGGGAGAGGGTGAGCGCGGGAGAGGGTGAGCTAGCCCTCGTGCATGGAACGCGCGCGTACCGGTAGCTGTGACAGCGCTGCAAAGCGCGTCCTATGGTAAAGATATAAACAAATGTTTAGAGTGCGGTGAATGACTGCCTTCATAGCTCTGTGGTTAGCGCGTCTGCCTGCTGATCAAAGGGTCAACGGTTCGAATCCCAGCCCGCGCCGGTCTTTTTTATTTATTTATCGACCCGCGGCGTAAGAGGTTAGATAGCCAGATAGATAGATAGATAGATAGATACATAGACGAAAAGTGCGTGAAGTATCCAAAGAATGCTATTCGCATTAAAAAAAAACACGACAAATGCCAACTCCTCTCATTCGCCTCGCGACAAAGAACAACCAAGATAATAATAATAATAAAAAAAAAGAAATGGAGGAAACATACACATGCGACACACACACAACAAACGTCAAGTAAGAAGTCGAAAGAAACAAGACACATCGGCGAGTAAAGAAAAAAAAAAAAGAAGACGATGGCGAAGGTTCCGAGACGGAGGTGTATACGTTCGCACGGTGACCGAATTTTTCGGCGTCCCAGATATCCGGCATCGCCGCCGTTGCCGGAAGGCAAGAAGGAGCACGCGAGTGCCCGCAACGGTACCGCACCGAGGGACAGCTTCTTTTTTCTCGCGCTCGCCGTCGTCGCTGGAGATTCGCTGCGGCGTTTGCACGGCCAGCCCTCTTTCACGCTCCATCGGGAGCGAGGGAACGGTCCTTGTCGTCGCTCCACTTCGAGGCTTCTTGCTCTCTTTCTCACCCAAACAGCAAAGCACAACAACAACAACAACAAATAAATAAAAAAGAAAGAAATAAAGAAAGCAACTAGCGCGAAGGAACGGTTTTAGGACGGGGCGAAAGGAGGGCAAGTCGTGTGCATCTTGCACGGGGGTTGCAATGATGTCAGAATGACGCCGAGCACTTATTGGCTGATTGAAAAACAAAAAAAGAATAGTGGGTAGACCTGAAGGCATGCTAGCATTGAGGTCTACCCACTATCCCAATCAAAGCCAATCCGAGCTCGGGTGTAGTTCTGACGTCACCGCAGCTCCCCGGCAAAAGAAGCAGACGAACTTCCTCTCCGCATTGCAGCAACTCCACTCTCTGATCATCAGGCTAATGGGGTGGCGTCGACTGTACACTGACGAGTTACAAGATCGTAACCGGTTACACCGAGTCTATTATATCGTGACTCCTCACTGGATAAAAAAGTATCTCGAACACTTATTGTCCCCGTGTGCGAAAAGAGTCAACAAGCTTCGAAGCAGAACAAGCAGTGACGAGTTACGAGAAGGCCTTACGTACAAATTGGGCTGAACGGAAAATTACCGCACGAAAACCCAACATTTCGGAGAGTGATCACGTTTGATGGATGTCAACCCGTGTCAACTCAGGGCGGGGACGAAGAGACATTCGTTGAATCGAGTGCCGGCGACGCGTGCCGACGAGAACATATAAACAGATGTTGGCTGTTGGGCGTCAAAGCTCTATTGGCGACGTAAGCGATCGATGGGGTCACTGTGGTCGGCCTGCCACGGTCGGCCGAATGCCGATGATCAAGTCACCAAAGGATTTCTCATTTACGGAAATAAGACTAGTGTAAAAAAATTCAATTGTGGCGGCTTTTGCAGCGTTGATTTCAGAGCCCAATGATTCAAGCCACCATGGTAATTACAAACACCATCGAACTTGTTGTTCGCGAGGTAATGACGTTGAAGAGGTAGCCCTATAGAGGGCGCCACCAAAACATCTCGCCGCCAATACTTTGTCTCACCTGCTACAGGCTCGCATTGGGAGATTCCACAGAGCTGTGCACTTCGTACAGAAAGTACTCAAATAATCGAGGAAAAAAAAATTGCCGGTTATTTAAAATTCTCTTTATCGCGGTTATCACTTTCCAGTGGAATTCGCTATCGGATCATGTTGTATACCCTTACGCGACCCTGCCAATTTTAGAAATGCTCTGATCGCCATGTTTGAAATGTAACGATCTAACCACTGGTTTCGACTGTATCTTTTCTTAGTGCTAGTTAACACGTACTGTGATGTTTTGTTCTCCCTCGTGTAAAGCCCCTGCGGAAGGTTTAAGGGAACACTAAATGAAATGTCATCACGGCCCACAGAAGCGTGTGCGCACCCTATCCGCGGTAGGCCAGCGCACCACGCCTCTCGCAGTGGGAAGTCGAAACGGCCTGCCGAAATTGCAACAGCCCAAAAGAAGTTTCCTCGGGTGGGTAAAAAGAAAGCGAGCAGGACGCACTGAAGACGCACGTCTATTGCGAGACAACGCCCGGGGAAACGGCGGCGGACGGAAAAAGGTGCAACGCATCCAGCGGGTGCACAATATTGCGGTGTGGGCACGGTGAGCGAGGCACGAGCTGAAAATGACCGACCCCTCGGGTGACGAGCTTCACTGGCGAAGACGCATTGTTTGGCAGCCTCGAGATTGCGGCCCTGCCGTGTCCACATCACCGTTGCGAGGTCAAGAGGTGGCGCTCTGCCCTCGGTGGGAAAATCCGCCCCGAAGGGGCCTCCCGCGGAACGACTGCAACGTGACGGGCGCACGGCCACGCGCTGTCATGTTATCAGACGTATCTTCGTAAAGCGCTGGGCGCATGGACCACAAACTACATCGTGTCGGAGGCAGAACGAAGAGTGAGGTCTCCTCTATTAGAGACTAAGGTCGGACAAAAGAACAACGCTCCTCGGGGCTATTCGCGACTCCAATTCACTATAGGTGGCGCTCACTCGTTTTCCAAGATTGGCCGGTTTAGTGAGGGCCGAGAGTTGCGTCGTGACCGCTGCTGAGCCTGTCTAGTTTTCTGGCTTCACTGAGCGACACAAATTATTTCCGGTAACGCTACGGGAGCCAGGGGTGTTATAAGCGCAGGACACCTCGTTATCCTGAAAACAAAAACGAAGTTTTATTTAGCGTAATATTTACGCCAGTACGCACATTTTAATTCTGGAGCGAAACCGAAACTTACCTTTATTTTGGATCTAATTTCATGAGTATGGGTCTTAATTTCAAGGATTACATTTCATAACTCAAAGTATTGTCTGCCACAATCCTAATTATTTAGTTAAAAGAAGTTGTTCGCGGAAACGTCTCGTCCCTTTAAAAAAAGGGTCTTTCATACACATTAGAGGTAACATATCAGGGCTGCAGTTGTTGAAAAAATTCAGTGCGGATGTTTGTGCGTCCTTGAAGTACCTGCTTCTTGGCTACATAATTGTCATATGAAACAATGAGCTGCGGGCCCGTTTGGCTGGCTTTTGGGGTATTTAGAAGATTAATTGCTTTACTATCTCTTCCCAGAACAAAAGAATGACAGAATGAAACCTTTCAGAAAAAGCTAGTGGTTAAAGCCTACGGCGCTATTTCTGTGATCATGCAGCGTTAATTGGGGCATACATTGCCGCGATTTGTATGAATAATATTATAAATATAAATATTGAGATATTTTTTTAATACTCCATTTTCGGAGCTCTAAAATAATTAGTTGCTTATGATGACTGAAATTTCAAACACGCGAACAAGTATGACAATCTCAAGTGTGCTAATTATCATCATGTGCGCCTAGTGCGGCATTTTTATCACCAAGTTATAAAAATAAATAAAGTCTAAACCAGCCGCAATGACCAAAACTCCTAGACTAATGTGAGGAAATTCATGCAAAATTAGATTAATGAAAATGCTATTAAAGTAGCGACTTTCGACGATCGGCAAAACTTTCCAAAATCGCCGCCAATATCATTCCAGACTCAATCCCCCCCCCCCCCCGCCCCCCCCTAAGAAAAAAAAAAGGATTATCTTTTAAATATTATTCTTTCTTTAACACTCATTTCTTCCATAACGTTGTTTGCCGTCGTTTTGCCATCCTCCAGCCTTTTCCAGTTCGGAAGGAACGCCTACCTGCTTGTGCGTGCTCACTGCGGCACGTTTCTTGCTGGCGTAGGAAGCCGGTGAAAACAGTGAAGTGAGTTTAGTATTGCGTGTACAAGCGAACGCAAGAAGCGCTGTGTGTTTGGCGTTGGCTTTGCATGTTCCACGCTGCCTTACGGGCGCGGAACCCGAAATTGGTCAGGTCTTGGATCGGAGCATGGCAACGATGCGCGCGCGAAACGTAAAAGCAGCGGACCCTAACGCAAAGCACAGCGCCGGCGTTTGCTTCTATATGCGCAATACTCAAACTTCTCTAATAAGGTGCAATCCCATACCGGCTGCAGCACCGCGTTGTCGGGACAAGTGAAGAGTGTATTTTTGGCATCCGGAAACGACATTTAGCGAGCCACGACCGCGAGCAGTCTGCGCCGCGCCCGCTGAGCAGAGAGAATTGGGGACCACTCACTGAGCGTCTTCCCGTTTCCGCCGCGGGAGGGACGAGCGGCGAGCTGGAGACGCGATACGGGTTCTATCGAGCGATTGGGAGCAGATCGTGTCCTTTTTTGCTTCGTAAATACGTCTAATGACGTAACAGTCACTACTGAACGCTGACGCCTGAGCAGCCCGTCCCCCCTCTCATGCTCAGAAAGCCGGGAGCGACTATCTCCCTCGCGCGGGGACAAATACACGACGCGAAGGGTCCGTTACGGAAAGGTGCGCGCATGTTTGGACAGAGCGAATACACGTTTGCAATTATGGCGTCCCAACTGGCGCCCCATGCTTTCAAGCAGGTGCAGCCTGGCCGTGAAGGTGGCTTTGGCCTTTAGCTTTGGCAAGCTCGAAATTTCACGTGCTTTCTCGCACGAGCGTGGCGGCGGCCAAATGCCCCGTTTGCAATAGACCTTCTGCCACAAAAACGCAGGTACACGCACTGTACGTGCTGGCGAGGCTATGGCTGGCGTCATGCGGCTGCAACTGTTCGAAAGCATACGCCTAAAACAAATGTCACTTCGCACGCGCGTTTCACAAACGCTTCATTTTGGTGATTTCCCACGACGATGATGTTTATTTGACGCGTTCGTAACTTGTATCCGGCAGAAGCATCGGCAGAGAGCGCCAATCCGTGCTCAAGTAGCGTCATTCTTGGCTGTTTGCGGGCGGGTTTGATGGCGACGCACAGCGGCGGAATGAAGCGAGCGACGCCATTCTGTTTGTGCCTCGTCGTCAAGCGCGTTCGCTGTCGATCGAGAAAGTGGAGCTTGGATCAAAGAGTGCCGCCCCTGCGGAAGGCGGGGCTCTGCCTGCTCTCAGCAGCAGCGGGCGCCCCGTCGTAAGCAGGGTGCAGTGCCTCGCATACCGGCCAAGCCAATGGACCCCGAAGCCGCGCGTCCGACAAGCCGTCTTTGTTCCCTCGGAGAGCCGGCGCAGCGCCGACGGAGCCCGACCACGAAGGCCCGTGCAATGAACCGCTCAGCGGACCGAGCGCGTCATGCGCGAGCGGTGGCACTGAAAGCCGCCGCTGCTACCGGCCGGCTTGACCGACACAGGACCACGAACAGCTCCTTGTTGTTGGTACAGCAGCTCCTCTACGCAGTCGAAGGCGCAAACACACGCGACCACGAACACACTAAAGCGCGAGTCACCGGGCCTTCCGGATTCATTTTGCAATGATAGAAAAATAGAAGACCAAATAACAGTGAGAGCGCATGCAGGAGGGTGTAGCATTACCGTTTCTTTAAATTACCCAGGGCGAGAAACTATGAAGCATCAACACGTGGAAGAGAAAAGCAAAGTGATAGGAAGACAACGTTTCCCTATCACTTTGCCTACACTAATGCTAAATATGACCATTAAGCTAAATTAAGTTACGAGAAGTTACAAGCGAAAACAGCAGTTCTCCCGAGAAAACTTGCACGCGCTCCATTCACAAAATGTTTCGAGCCCACTCGAGAGGGTGGCGTAGGGGAAAAATCTTTTCGGTTTACGGACGCAATCCCACTGCCGCCGGAATTCTTGGTCATTTGGAAAGCGACGGAGTTTGAAGACATCGCAACCGCAGTTATCATTTTTGTCGGATCCCGTGCGCGATACAGATGTCCTCCGATAATATTCTGCGCTTTCGGTGGTTATTCGTGCAGCTTATTACCGAACAGTGGTGTCCCCCATGACCAGGGGATCGTCGTCATTGAATGCGCTAGCTCCAATTCAATCTGGAAGTAAAGCAATGGAGGAAACCGCGAAGAAAAGAAGGGAGCGTCGAGCAACACACGCGTCCAAGGCGTTCATCCGCGGGTCTTCCGGTCGTTCCTAACTACCCAGCAAGGAGGAAAGCGCCGGTAGCCCTCTCCACTTTTCCCTCTTGCCGTCTTTCAGTGAAACAGTGTTTGGCTGTACAGTGTCTGCACGGCTCTCGGAAGCCCCTGAGTGGCGCGCGATGCACCCGAAGAGGCCCCAGAGACGGTGTTGCCTGAGCGAGGTTGTTATTTGATGTCCTATTCAAACTGATTAAACGAAGGTCACGCGCCTTGTGTTCCAAGAGCGCCGTAAAAATGCCCCCGCGTTTCCTTTCCGGCAGAGGGCCTGGCAGACACCATTCCTTAGGGTGCCTGCGCGTGTGTATGAAGGCACTCTACCATTCCTATAACCATTCACTGTGACTGAGCCAGGTAAAAAAAAGAAAAAGAAAAGAAAGAAGTTTCGAGCTAAATAAAACAAATTTGTTCCGTGAGAACTGTCAATTCAAATGCCACACCACAAATGTGTTTTTTTTTGAGCAGGTATTTATAATGTTATTGGGTTTTGGCTTGCATCGGCCGGGAGACGGAGACAACAAACGGCGGTACCGGCGAGAGTTTATCCGCGACTTGTGGGTGGAGCCCGAGGAGGATACACTGCACGTTGGCGCACACATGGAACATGCGTTCGGTCAATGGCCATCCCCGTGAATGGCCGAACTCCCGAAGTCGGTTATCGCCTCGGGGAATTCTACGAGCGCAGCATCCGGCGGCTTGGCCGCGTGTGCGGCATTGTCCGAGTCGTCCGCCGCAAGAAACGTTCAAGCGACGCGCCGAGATCTCTCTCTCTCTCTCCAGAGACGCCATATTCGCATTGGTACAAAACCCGATCAACGACACCTATATCGCTCGTAATGCGCTTCCGGAGCTCCGTGCAACGATAAAGAAGAGAAAAAAAAGATATAACGTCGCTCCCAGAGGTAATGCCCGATTTATGGTGCGCCATCGCAGCGTTTTCCCCGAGAAGCTTGTCTCGCCGGGGAGAAGCTATGCAGCGAACAAACGATCACTGCCGCCGGGATCGAGGCGACCGCCCTGAACTCGCCGGCCATTCAAGATCCTCCGAACCCCCCCCCCCCAAACACACACACACACACACACACGCACGCACGCACGCACGCACACACACGCACGCACGCATGCACACGCGCACACACACACACACACAGAAAAAACGGCGTTTAGGCGTGTGTCACGTATCGCCGGGTATGTCGAAGGAAATCGCCGTTAAAATATTTATTTCTCATCGGAACGAAGAGTGCATGAGGATGAATTATTGATGGGAGGTGGGAAAACCGAGTGGATTTTGTACGGCGCGGTATACCGGTAAATTGAAGCTGCACGCGGAGGAAAGATGGAATACATCGTGAAAAGAGTGCCTGCGTCTCCAACTTCGAGTCGGGCCCGGTACCACGGGGCTGTGATTATAATGCAAATGAAATGCAAAGGTGCAAGCGAGCTGGACAAGAATGACGAAAATAATCCCTGGAGAAGAGGAACAAGGGGGACAAAGGACAAACACAAATCTCCAAACACAGCTAGGTGACCGGTGTCCTTAAACCTTAAATCAAAACCTTGAAATGCAAGCCTTTCACCCTTGTTGGTGTTAGACTGATGGCAGCTCACAAAACCCGTTTGCTCTATACTGACCTTTAACCCTGGTTAGCTCAGTGGGTAGAGTGCTCTACTGGAAATGCAGAGGTCCCGGCTTCGATAGCCGGACCATGGCGGATTTTTTCGGTAGCGCACCAGTCATCTATATAGCTGTGTTTGGAGATTTGAGTTTGTCCTTTGTCCCCGCTTGTTCCAGTTCTCCAGGTATTATTTTCGTCACCACAGGGCGACGTCTCTGTACCGCGGTCTCTTTCATCGGCGTTCTGCGTCAATAGGACACGAGCTGTCCAGTACTTTCCCTTTGTCGGCGTGCGGGTTACAACGAGCCTATATCCTACCATTAAATCAATAAATCAGCCCTCCCTTCGAGTCATATTCGTATACCGGGACCCTGGCTTTCCTTTCAACCAATCAATAATGGCCGCCATCCACGCCGCGCAATATTTCGGTCGAGGGGCGAGGGCCATCACGTGACTTTTGATGCCCAGCCATAAAAACGTTTAAACGATACATGCACCCACGTGAGGTGCACGTGACCCTGTCACATGTGAGTTAGGTGGTTGGTTGTATGGGACGTGGCCGTAGCCGTTGCGCTCGCTTCCATCCGGTAGGGTTTAGGTGAGCGAAGCGAAGTCGAGGCGGGCGAGGCCGTGGCGGCGAGGTCCCGAGGAGCAGACGACGGACCGCGATCAGCCAATAGAGAGCGCAAGTTCATCTGCTTCTTTTGCAGCGGTTGGGTGACGTCAGAAAGACGCCGAGCTCTGATTGGCTCTGAATGAAGGATAGTGGGTAGACCTCAAGGCAGCTTGCTTCGAGGTCTATCCCACTATCCTTCCAATCGGAGCCAATCAGAGCTCGGCGTCTTTCTGACGTCACCACCACCCTGCAAAACAAGCAGACGAACTTGCGCTCCGCATTGGATCAGCTCGTCGTGGTCTGTCCTGGCGTCCGGAAGGTTTTGCCGAACACAGCCAACACAAGTCGAGGAGCGGACGCGGTGCGCGATGGGTCAGCTGTGCGCGCCGGAGGACTGCGCTCGCTCCGTCCCGGCGAGACGCATGCGAGACCCTGATGGGCGGACGATGGACCACGACGAGAGGACGAGCCGAGCCGCTGAGCTGTCGGAGTAAACGAAAGTGGCTGGCGTTGCCGAGACCACAGTGGGACTTTTGCAGTGTGAACGGCTGCAGAAACCTTCTTCATGGCACTGAAATGACGTTGCGTTCCTTCAGCGTCGATACGTTGTTGATGAAGAAATTATTTTAGTGCCGTAATCTGCTTACCCGTCAAAATTTAGCGGGGAAACTGAATTGAGTACACATGAGTCACGTGACGTCAATTTTTTCCGCTAAACTTAGCGGGGAAACTGAACTTGTTCCGTGACGGCAGGTCACGTGATATTAATTTTCCGCGAAATTTAGCGGGGAAACTTTTTCGTTTACGCTCACACCGTCGCGAAACCGAGGGACGGGTCAGCTGGCATTCGTCGCAAAAGAAGACAGGCGCCGCATACGGCTATAAATTTCGAGATGCTACTGGAACTGCTAAGCGACGTCCGACGATTCCGCGTACAACGTATTGTAAGATTGCTTGCTGCAAAGCGACGTAGAATTGATCGCCGAAGTTTTGATTTATTCATTTATTCATTCAAAATACCCCTAAAGGCCCTCGGTATAGGGTATTACATAGAGAGAGATAAATAAATACTTATTTTTACAGATAAAACACAAATTATACAAAAGACAATAGAGTACCGCGAATAAAAAAAGAACCTTAAGTATTAGTATAACTACGCACTAGCTCTTGCGAAGTTAGTCACAGTCTGAATTGCAGCTGCAACGTGAGCCGGTAGGTTATTCCAGTCGATTTCTCATGGTCCGTGGCATGAACGAGTCGTCGCGTAACTAGATGAGCGGCGGCATGCGATGCGCTGCTACCTTGAATGAATGATCGCGACGTGGAAAAGCAATGGGTGGTGTTTAAAAAAATCGTCGTGAAGCGGCGCATGGTGATAGAGCCGTGTCGAGGCGATGACAGACGTGGCATGTTTACGGCGGCGTGATAGGTCATACAGCAGCCTGATTTTTAACGCGGTACACTGGAAAATGGAGAAGTAGTCAGAGAAAAATGAAACGCGCAGCACGGTTTACAGCGACTCGATGTTACCCGCAATGTAGGCTTGATCAGGATCCCATATGGCAGAAGCATATTCAATTTTGGGGCGGATTGATGATATATACGTTTACGTAAGTGAGCGGGTGCTTGTTTAAGATTGTGCTTTATGAATCCAAGGGATTCATAAAGCACACTTTATGAAGATCAAAGTTCGCAAAGCACATCCGCTACTAAGCATTGCACGAACAATTAAAACGATAGAGGTGCACGTCGGGAGGATGGCACAATATCCCGCGCACCTGGAACCAGCGATAACTTCAGGATGAAGTAATGAACATCGATCTGTGCGTGTCATAAAGGAGCGGTTCCTTTTAGAGCTTCACTACCGTATTTTTATTCATCAAACCGCTTCTAGGCTAAATTGCAGAACTCGATTACATTAAAAAAGGAGCTCTTGCCACGAGTCTCAGATTTAGCTATTTTTAGTGGGTTTGGGCCTCTTTGAGTTGGCATGACACTTCCTTCCACACACTAGCATGCGTCACACAGAATGCACGCACCACCATCAGTTTGCGGCTTGTACTCCTTCGACACGTCGGCCTAGGTTCGATCGAAGGCAAGCCGCCACGCCGTCAGTCAAGCGCATCGACGGGCATGGGCGTACCAACCGGGGGCAGCGGGAAGCTCCTTGCCCCCCCCCCCCCCCCGGTTCCTCTCAAAGTGGGGGGGGGGGGGGGGCAAGGCATGTGTTTTGCCCCCCTCCCCAGAAGCACCTACCGCCCACTGGGCAGGGCAAACACTGGCTGGCGGCGCCCAAGAGAATACCGACGGCAGCGCCCCCCCCCCGGGCCCCGGGGGGGGGGGGGGTACTCGTCGCACTCCACTCAAAAACAAGTTGGTACGCCACTGTCTGACGGGGTTTCCGAAAACGCGCCACCACATATGGCGATACCTCACACTGCGGGCTTTGAGCATCATAGAATCCCTAAATCACTACGATAATGCGCGGCCGATTTCCCTATTAAGTGTCGCGCAAGCCCGCTGTGCGCAAGCAATGGGATAGCTATAGCAGGGTCGCGCAATGCGCATGGAATGAATTGCCGTCACGTGCCAGAGGACGCAGGTGCGACGTGGTTAATTCTGATAGCAGTCGTGGATACCACTGACGACTGGCACGAGTGACCTGTGAAGTGGGTAAGCGCGGTGGAAGTTTCAGCCATCCCATTGCGCAGCAACTGAATGCTGCCAAAAGGCAGACATGTACAAATTCACTCAAAAGAGTAGTTAAGTTGTTACTGAGTACTGACGCTAAAAGTAATTAGAGTAGAGTAGAAATTACGCATTTGTAATAGTAATTGAGTAAACTACTAACTACTGTAAAAAAGTAGCGAGTTACTTTGAAGTTACTCGAAGTTACTTTTTATATCTTTGTGGTAGCAAAATGAACAGCAGTTTTGTATCCGTGAAAACCTCTGCGAGCCTAAAATAAATGCAGGGGGGGGGGGGGGGGGGGGGGGGGGGGGCTTGCGTTTTCCGCAAAATGGGTTTATTCACTCGCAAAAGCAATTGACTTTCAGCAGTCCTTATCAGGGAAGTTTTCCCCTTTTCCTTTTAAAGACATGCTCAGTCAAGCTAAAAAGACGTTCCACCGACGCGCTGGAGGGGGGGGGGAACGGCAGCGTCAATTTCAAAACGAGCCGTGCAGGGTCGGAAGGCGAGTGATCAGCATCTTCGGTGTTCGCGGCAAGCTTGTGAAGTTTGCCTTTACTAAAAAACCTCGCCGAAAAAATTCTTTTTTTCTTGCGAGATTAAGATTGTTATGGCTGCCCCGTCTTTATTCTTACGACGTTCCGGAGAAACTGCGCGAGGTACACCGGCCGTCAAGGGGTTCGAGTCTCACGCCACGCTTGATGGGATCATCGGGTTCGACTTCACGCGCGTTTCGTTGTTGGTGCACAGTGCTGCGCTACTGGAGAAACAGATTTGTGCTGGTTTAACAAAGATGAAGCAAAGTATCGCCACCGCCTGCGTAGACCGTTCTACAAAGATCCTTTCAAGGTTGACTCCGCAATCCTCTCCCGTTGACTGCAGTGTCGGAAGGTTACCGCGAAGATTACGTGACGACACATCGTCACTCGTGCAGTTGCCGCTCGAACGGGAAGGTGCTCCCATGAACGGATTATCGGTGTGTGCGTTTGTGCGCAGGAGTCTGGCTGCTGGAAAGTAGTATGCGCTGACGGCAGCGACCATGGGAACAGGCGCCCAGCCGCGAGGTCATTCCAGTGGCGCCTACGCCTGGCAGAACCCCAACTGCGCGAGTCGGAAGTCACTAAAGGAACGGACAGCACGAACACAATAGCCACCTGAGTGTCCCCGTCTTTCAGGGTTCAGCTGTGAAACAGCGGCGCCTGCGTGCATGCAAGTTAGGTCAATACCGACCAAGGCTTGTTCAGCATCCGTTCCTGTGTTCGTGCGCGCCGGTGTTATGTTTTGGCTGCTCGTCGCCACCTTACCCAAGGACGCCTGGTACGATTTCTGGCATGGAATGTGAGGGGGGCCCCTTGCTCGAAAATGTCACTTCATCTGCCAGCGTCTTATTTGTTCTTGTCGCTCAAACTTTTGTGGTGAGCAAAATTAGCATAGATTTCGAGAAGCAGATTGACAACGTGATGTAGTTGCCTGAAAAATGTAGTTAAGTTAAACTACTAATTACCCAAATAAGAGATTGTATTGTCGAAAGTTACGCAAGTTACTCGGAAGAGTAGTTAAACGGCAGTAGTTTGAGTAGAGTAGTTGAACTACGTCAAAGTCTGCCAAAGGGTATTTCACATAACGCGAGTAATGTTTTGGCTACAAGTCCGCCAAGCAGGCGAGCACAATGATTCGCCCTTCGTCGCGGCGCCACTGTTGGCGGGACGCCAGGGCTGCTGTCTTCGCGCGGCGTGCACGGCCGACGGGAAGTCCCGACTTCCTCTCCTCGTGCAAAGGGGAGAGAAGAAGAGTTCTTCCATAGCGGCGACGACAGCCCACCAGCTTGAAATCCGTGCAGTGTCGCCAGTAAAGTTTTAAAAGGCCATCAGATCGCAGCACACCCCGGCCATCTCAGGCGATGGGAGGAGCCTGTTCCGGCAGCCAGGACGATATGTGACCAATGAAAACGCGACATGTCGCGGAGATTGCAAACGCTGGTATTACAAAATGTGTATGCTTCTGTAGATAAGAGACAAATAAGAGTATGAGACAAACCTTAATTTTTCGTGGAGAGGGAACATAAAAATACTCCATAATAATCGTTCAAAAAAGCAACCCACTATTTTTTTTTATTTTTTTTTTTGAGTGATGTGTTTGGTCGTTTGCTGGTCTCGAGCGCGAGCTCGGTGGGCTGGATCGTCGGACGTCAGGTTAGCTGAGAGCCGTGGACGCGATGAAGCGATGGAACACGATTGTCTTTGTCGGCTACGACAATACAGTGATTGAAAAAGCGCGCCGAAGTCCGACTGTCCGGGCTGTCCAGGCGACGAGCCGCGCGCCTTCGAGATGTCAATCCTCTGGTGTGTGTGTATTGTGTGTAAGCGTTGTTATATTGGAAGAGAATGAAAGGGGGAGGTCCACCAGTCGGAGACGCGAGGATCCTTCGCTCGCTGTTGGCTGACAGTGGTCGGTTCGGAACATGCTCCTCTCATCGCCTGAGACGACCTCGGTGTGTTCGATGTTTGATCGCTCTTTTAAGTAAGGAAATCGGCCGCGTACTGTCACATGATTTAGGGATTTCTAGGATGCTTAGAGCCAATTCAGAATGAGTCATCAATTCATATTTGGGCGATCTCAGCAAACCTCCTTTAACAGGCGTTCAACGACAAATATGATGGCTCCATATGACGTTGCTTCAGCCACTTCCGGCGCCATTTACAAACCTTCTACAGTGCTCGTCGAGTGGCCAAATCTGGTGGCCGCTAAATTGATAAAATTACGTGTCAAAAAAAAAAAAAGGGGGGGGGGGAGGGCAGGAACAACAACTATTTAAACTCACTTTCGTCGACTATACACGCCACCGATGCCTCGCTTGAAACATAAAATATTCATTTTTCCTATAAAAAATGAAGAAAAAAACAAAGCCATTCGTGCACGAGGCATTAACACGTCTAACAGTGACCCCAATCGAAGAGGAGATTTACGGAATAGATAGAGTGTCGCTTGTATAAGCGCGTTCAGGCGAGGCTCGTTCGAGGCCGACGTTACGCATGCAAGTGTGCCGTCGTGAGCGAGCCAAAGCTGTACACCCGGGCCGGAAATGAGTTGCCATTGCTTCATGGCCTTTCGGCGCGTCGAATCGAGAGAAACTACGCCATGGGACGAAACAAAGGGACGCAATAGTCAGGGCGTGAATCAGGCACCGACCCGACGACGCTGAAACACGCGATACAAGTGCGCAGCCACGTCAAGACTGAGCTTCCATGCACCTCGACGACGCTGTTATTGAAGCTCGCGTTTGCCGCTGATATTTCTTCATCAGCGGCGCAGGGGCTCCCCCACGAACACACGGCGATCCCTCAGAAACGGCCCTCACAACGTACCGGGCACAGTATCAGCGATGGAAGCGGCATTGGACCTTTTGTAGCAGGTTTTGTAGCAGGAAAAATATGGGTTTATTTGGAGCAGCCATCGACGGTTTTGGAGCAGACGCCGACGTATGTTAGAACGTCAATCGAAAATGTGATTGCATCGCTAAATGAGTTCCCATCTGAAAATGATCGAGGGTTCCTCTCTGATACTAAAGAACATCCCTTACTATTTTTTGTAGTCAGAACAGATGCAAAAGAATCACACAGCCTTCTTTTTAGAAAATAAGGCTGAGGTCAGAGTAGGTTCCATTTACAATCGGTATTAAAAAAAATAGTTGGAAAATGCATAGAGCAACATTTCAGTTGAAATAAAGACTCTCTCTCTCTCCCTCCCCACTTTTACACTCGATAGTTAAAGGGGTCATGAAAAGATTTTTCTACTTTCGCTAAATGCTACTTAGAATCACTCCTTAACGTTCATAACTGAATAAACTTTGCCTTAGTTTTTCTTTCTGGGCAATGCCAGTCGGCAAATAAATTCGAGAAATAAGAGCATCGTTCATTCCGTCAACTCGGAGCCAGAACAAGCGGCCACGTGGCCTGGTGCCTATCCTATGCCGCCCACGTTAATCATAGCCATGCGCTGGGGTTGGCAAAGTAGGAGACGCGTGCTGACCTCCAGGCATTGTTAGAGTTCGGCTATTCTCATCACCGCAGTGGTTGGACACGAGCCACTATCCGAGTGTCCGCCGAGGCATTGATTGTTACGAGCCGAAGTCGAGTGCTCACGCAGTTCTCGTGTCCAATCCATGAGCCGCGCTCGACTGTCGTCAGGCGAGTGGTGTCGATCCCACAATTACGTCATCAAGCTTTGCGAAGGCAAGACTGAAAGAAATAGTCCAATTTCATCCTCGCAATTTTACCGCGACAAAGAAGCTTCTAAATCTGTGGCGCTCCGTGCGAATATACTTGGGCCAGACTAGGACCAGTACGCCTCTGCAAAGTCATGAACATTCCAACCCGATATCGTTTCATGACCCCTTTAATTTAGCCCGTAAATTCTTCTAAAATGTCGGCAAAAATCAGCATATCCGCTGAAAAATTTATAGATAAAGAGACGTCCCCGCAAGTTTTATGAACACCAAACTCAAGATTTGAATATAACTCACTCCAAAAACAACCACCATCAAAAAAATTATTAATATCTGCATTTGCGCTTTGAAAGTGGCACTGCGCTTTAGCGGCGTTCGAACCAGAGTTCAGCTGAAGTTCGCCGCCGTTTCGTTTGACTGCTGCGCAGGAAATGCCTTGAGTACCGTATTTATTCCAATAGAGACCCGCGTTTTGTCTCTTTTCTTGGCACACCTTTTTAAAATTAGAGGTCAACCCCGAGTCAAGACCAACGAAGGTCGACCCGTAATAGCAGTGAGCATAAATTCCGAGCCAATCGCGCTAACCCACGCGCTTCCCCGTGTCAAGCGCTGCTCCTAGCACTCCGGTGCAAAGCGGTGAAGCTCGACGCGCGCGCGCGCTGGTGCGATGCCTTGGAGGTCGACGGGAACGGCGAAGGTGGCACGGTACAGCGTAGCCATGCCGTGGAGGCGTGTGGCGGACCACGATAGTCGAGCGACATCATCGGGAGTAAAAGACCCTGGGTCCGTCTCATTACAGTAGCCGCCATCCCACTCTTTTGCAATTTCTTTCGCGACTTTGAGCTCCTCACAACGCCGACATCGTCCGGAAATTCAGACAAGGACGGGGACAGCGCGGCTAGAGAGAAATCTCCAGCACTTGGTTTCGGGCGGACCTACGAGTCAATAGGGACCAATCACCCAGCCTCAAGAACGGGACATCGTGGCCTATCTAGTGCTGTGAATGCACCTAAACTTGCTATTTCAGAGTATGTTTGTCACTATGTGTGTTGGAGCCTTCGACTGTGTTCTGACCTAAGACGAACGAGACACACTATATACGGTGCGTAGAGACGCTGCGAAGGACATATTTGTACCGTTTTCGTTTCCTTCTACTTTTCTGAAACTGAGGATCGACCGATCGACCCTTTCCAGAAATTTAGTGGCTCAAATATCTGTCTAAATGTTTGTACGCTAATGGCAGCTAACATCTAGTACCTATTTGTCAACGGTATGATGTGCGCGAAAGTTACAATGTTCTTCGCTTACGCAGTTACTTCTTTTTTTGTTTCAATTTCGACGGTGTTAACAAACTACCACTCTGCGAGAGGTGCTTAGTTGAGTAAAACTATATCGGTATACAATTCACATTTTATTTGAAGGATTTCCGCGACAGCCTCAAATCCGGAGTGCGTATATAAGCTTCGAACAACAGCAACTATAGCGTCTAAAATGCTGATTCCGCATCGGCACGCCTGCCTTCAAATTTGTTCTTCACCAACCATCAAAAGGCCGCCATTAGCGAGTACAGCTGATGTACACTTGGGCGATGACAGTTATCGAAGTGGCCAGACTGAATTTCGAAAAAGGTATATAACACACATTTTTATTTTCTGCTTCGTTCGGGCTCACCTTGGCGCAGGTATAGCGCCATTCTGAGCAGAAATGCGCTTTGGCGCAACATGTAACCCACTTTCGTTCATGGCGCAGCACGTCCATCACTGCGGTATAGACTAGAGACCAACACGTTGCTTATGCCGTTGTATGCGTTGTATGTGCGGAGGTCGCGCCTTTGGATTGAGGACGATATTGTTTTGTGCCCTAACCCTGCTAAAGGTGATTGTTTTGTATTTTTTTCTCGAGATAAATAAATAATTTGGCACAAACCAGACCCGGGAGAAGCTTCTGCGCACGCGCCGAGAGCAGCGCTGAAGCGGCAACCCACTGCGCACGAACTCTCAACTCGACGGGACGCTGTTGCTGCCGTCACCTGCACTGCGCCATGCACGGTCCAGTGATCCTCGCAGATTCCCCCGACGAATACACGAACATCTTCTCTCACTCGGTCTCTCCACTCTTCTCGCAACAAATCGAGCGAAAGAAATCCGAGCCTTTTCCACGCTCAGAAAAGTTCGGCCACAGGCGGCGGAGGACCCAACGAGATCGTTCGTCGGCGGACAGACCTCGCTGTTTATCTCTGCTTATCGGTCTACAGGGGGGACGAGGTCGTCGAGTGTTCGAAAAACGGTCGACCTGCCGGACGCCTCGCGGCACCTCCTCGGGCGCGCGAGCGACGAAAACCAGGCGTGCCACGTGCGAGATGAATAAGACGCGCTCTGCGCATCCAAAGCGGTTCCCTGCGCGCACGCCGACTTCTATAAAAAGCGCGCTCTCGCCTAGAAAGAAGGCAAAAAGAACAACTTAGCTGAAAAAAATAAAAGGGGGAAAAAAAGAGGGCTTTTAGCACGCAGTTCTTAAAAAGAGTCAATCTCATTCTCCGTGGGAGAAAAGCGGAGGTAACGGCCGCCTAAGCGGGTATACCACGCACCTTGACGGCGCTGGCCGCTTGAGCCGATCCAACGGTGAACTGCGCCTGTCGTGGGACGGTCCCCAACTAAAGCGGCGCGAACCTTTGAGACCTCGCGAGAACTGGACGCGCATAAGGCCCATGCCCAATCGCGGCAAAGAAAGAACAAAGAAATCGTATAAAATGCTCGCAAGGGCATTGACTTCTCGCCGTCTCTGCAGGAGCGCCGTCGCCGCGGTGTTGTCCTTACCGAGAATGAAGAGATCCACTCCCGACAGCCTTCTTCCAGGCTTGGCGTCTTGGCGCCTCGCGAACTCAACTTAGAAACAGACCGTCCGTTTGCTTTTCGCTCCTACGTATTCTTCCTTCTTTCTCGCAGACGTGCCCACGGTTCTTGCACACTCCAGAAAGGCAACTTCCGACTCCGAGACAAGTTTTGCTTCGCGTCTTCACGAAGGTACGGATAACAAAATACATTCCTTGAAGGCATAACAAAACCCGAGACACCGGAAAAAGGAAAACGAAGGACACGAAAAGGAGGACTCCACACACAACGTAATTCACCAGCATTGCCTGTACTTTTACTCTTCTCTCAGTTAACAATTCCTTTCTGTTAATTTGGTCAGTGAAGTGGACTGACCAAGTTTCTCATCCACAGCTTCAAAGCAGCGTTGCTATGTCTGGACGGCAGGCCCGATGAGCCAAACCTGTGGCTGTACGAATATTTGCAACATCCAACTTAGCGCGGTTTTATATTTATTTTTCGGCAGATAGCGTTTCATTTTAGTCTTGTAACGATATTTACCGCGTACACCCACTGTTGACGCTTTAGACTGCAAAACGTACAAATAACCATAAAAAAAAAAAGAAATAAACTCGACACAGAGAATTGTTTAGAACAAATATGCGACAAAGCCCGGCCCAGACGACAAAACGAACACGGGTGTTCGATCATCGAGTACCCCATTCTTGCCTCGAACTCGATAAGGTCACTGTTCCATCGCTCTTCGATAGTCTATAAATATAACCTTCAATGTTGTGTTCCATAAACAAGCAAAAAAAAAAGCAAAAAAAAAAAAGTTGAATGCAGCGTAGTCGGAATGCAATGCTCTACGCAGCAGGCGAACTGAACCAACGTTGCACCGAACGCCATACCAAGGCCACTTGAAGAACTCAAAAAAAGTAAAAATAAAACAGCCAGAGTTCTTTTTGTTGCTTCGTAGTTTTTCTCAGACACCCGTCGTTATAGCAGAGCCTGTTCAGAAAAAGCGGTTTCCAACCGAAAGGGGAACTATAGAAACGTAAAAGAAAGCGGCGATGGTGTGAAACAGAAGACGCTAAGAAGGAACAAGAGGGGAAGAAAAAGCCGGGCCGAGGATTGTTGCGTAAAACGTCGGCACCTCGCGAGGTCCTTCTGCTGACGAGGAGAACCGCCCGCGGGGAGGCGGAACCTCCCCCTCTTTATCGAAAGCGGAAATTTCAACAACGTCCATTCCGCTGCTTCCCGACCCGTAGAAAATTTGCGCGCTCGAGGAAACACTCCTTGCGCGAGCAGACGGCGACGGAGCTCGGGGAAAAGCAGACAAGGAGCTGGAATGCGCCCAAATGGACGTCGTCTGCGTTCCACGCAGCAACCAACACGCTCGATGTTTCGGTTTCGAAGCAAAAGATCGTGGAGTATACTTCCAATGTAGCCGAGAAAAGATGCCGGTATCAAATGAAATCTCGAAAACATGTTGGCGGCGACCTCCATCAGTTCAGTATTTGAGAAGCGAGCTTTTAAATTTGATTAGAAGACATTACACGGTCATTTTGGGGAGTAAAGAAGCTCTATTTTATGCATTTTCCTCGCTAAATTTAGCGGGGAAATTGAACTGGCGTTTAGGTCACCTCGATGTTATGTTCTCCGCTAAATTTAGCGCGTAAACTATGCACAGGATGCACAGGTTACGTGTCATCATTTTTCCCGCTAAATTTAGCGGAGAAACTAAACTGCTGTTCATCGTGTGACGTTAATTTATCTAAATTTAGCGTGGAGAGTGAATCGGTGTAAAGGTCCCGCAACGTCAATTTCCCCGTTAAGTTTAGCTGAAAATGCACGGTCGGACGAACAAAATATTGGATTGGGGTTTAATATTCGCGCGTCGGGGCCGGAACGGGAATCCGGGTCCGCCAATCAGAAGACCCGGGTTCAGATCCCGGCCGCGAGGCACATATTGCCTTTCGGCGGTTCCCTCGTTCATTCCAACCGGTGCGGTTCGGTAATCTGCCTCGTCTCTATTACCTTCACTCTTAGGAACGCACTAGCAGCCTCCCGAGCGTGAATGGTCTATACCTGCGAGAGAATGCCTGTATTGCTGGGTTGTCAAGTCGACGTCATCATTTGGTGCGCGAGCTTATCTGAGAAACGTTACGCAAAATGTGGACTTGTGCAATGCGAGCTTACACCTGACCAGAGAGCTCCGAAAAAGCGCCAATACAAATAAGTTTTTTTTATTTTTAGCTGGAGTGAACTTTTTTAGCATTTGTTTCACACTACCAAAACTTCTTGTAACCCACTGGGAACAAGTTCTACCATCATAATACCACCATATGTCGTCAGAACACCTAAAGTCACTGGCTCCTGGGAAAGTATAGTGATAGTGCCTTCGCACCTGCTAGCCGGACACAAACATATACAGATATACAGACCAGAGTGTCGAACCGAAATTTTTATCGGTTCGGTTCCGGTTCGGGTTCACGGCTTTCGGTTCGGTTCCGGTTCAGTTCCGGGCAGCAAAAAATAACGGTTCAAACCGGTTCGAACCGGTTCGAACCGGTTTGAACCACTAAATTGAGAATATATTTTCCGCGTTGTTCTGGCAATATACACTATTTACGCCGTGAAACGATTAACTATATAGTTTCTTCGATCGTCCGTGCAATTTACTTTTCTTTTTGAGGTACCAAAAATATGAAATTCAGTTATTTAATTTAGACGCAAGAGTAGAAGAAAATCTACATTAACGAACATAACGTCGTGTTCATACGACTCAACATCCGATTTGTTTACCAGTAACACATATCTTGCCTGTATCAAAATGTTTAGGTACAAGAGTAAAGAGTTGAGCTTGTTGATACATACCTGTGAATAGATCAACTTGAAATTTAGAACTATACGGCATTTTCTTGTCCTTTCTTCGTGTTTAAGTAAAATTCTATAATTCAAGCTGATCTATTTACACGGTATAAAATGTTGTCGCGAAGTACGGTAGGTCGCCTAAAATACCCCTGATTAGTACAACTTTGTGTCGCAGTATTAAAAGTGAAATTGTGATTGTGTCCTTGAACTAGGGAATTAATTACATCACATAAAATTATGAAATGAGCACCTCGTGGCCATATATATCATGAAATATAGTTTACGAAATACGCTTCTCAGTATATATGTATATGATGACGACACAACTGAGCTATAAAGCAATGAAATTTTCAAAATGTCACAAACGTTCTAGGATAATTCCTTTCAGTCAATTTTTTATAGAAACACCGAGCGGCAATCAAAATGCTTGTTATTCTAACCAAACATTGTTTGCACTCAGCACCGCATGCATGCGACTAATCATGCAGCAAGGAGTAATCGCAATTGTTCACTCTAATCTATACGCACCTTCGCACTCAGATCGAATCTGGCCCAAAATAGCGCTTGCCCAAGTGAACATTTTCTGATACATGTAGGATAAGCTGGCATAGTCTGGCTGTTGAGGTTTGTTCTTGACAAGATGCCGGTCAATTTAATTTGCAAATGAGCATCACCCTTGCTAGTTGATGATTTTAACGCGATAGCGTTAAGGAGCTCATGTCGCAGAAAAGCTGATATCGGTGGCGTGACTGGAAAATCCTGATTGGTCGATAGGGTCATGACGTCAGAGCTACATGCTTTCGTGCAAGAATTTCAAACAACCCACAATGCTCAGGTGAAACGTGACCTCACGCGTGGAATGAGTGATTAAAACATGACATGTAATGCGAATTAAAGGTCGCCGTATGTCTCAGATGATTGCACTTTTTAAAGTAAGTCCTTTGCCTTAAAGAAAAACAAAATTACGAATTTTAGGCGGGATTCAAACCCACGACCCTTCGGTTGTGAGTCAGAAACTTTTGACTGGGCCACGCGAGGCACGCTTACGCGGCAAAAGCGAATGCGATGCAAACGAGGCCCGTTAAAGCTATCGCGTTCCACTTTTTAAGGCGAAGCTTAAGCGTTCTCCAAGATTATTTTTTGTTAAGTAAAACGGAGTAGTATTTCACGTTCTACTCGACATGGCAGCTACTTGATTGGACACTTTCTGACGGTTTGCGTGCGTAATCGTCATAGTTCCGCCGCGCGCCCCTGTTTACTATGTTTTTGTCTAGCCCACAGACACATAAAAGTAATGTTCACCACGTAAAAGAGGCAATAAAAGACTTCTGTATGTTTGAGAAGTTATATGTGTGAGGAACACATAGTTACTTAAATTAGCTTCAAAATCAGAAATGTGTGTAAGGCCGTACCGTATCACTTACAACGTGCCTGTCCAGGATAAAAACGTCGGAAAAGATTGGCAGAACAGCTTTCAGATAATTTGGGGGCATTGCTTTAGGGTGGTCGGCCCTTTATTTATGTTGTCCAATATTCAGTTAGTAATCAAATATATTTTATATTAATCAATACATTTTTCGATATAAAGTTCACATAGCCGCTTGAGACCGACGCGGAAGGACGATACTCGAAACTACGCGAGCTGTGGAGTCTGCGTAAAAGTATTTTTCTGTTTGCTGATTGGCAGTGTGAAACATCTGGTTGCAGGGTATGCCAAAAAGGACTCTATGCTCACATAATAGATTGGAAGTCAAATGCACGAAATGTTAAAAAGAGAGAGATCATTAATGCTATTTTTCTAAATAATCCCTTACAGGGCGCCTTACTGCAAAAAGAGATGCGTAAAGATGCACGCAATGAAATTCATAATTTTACATAAATAGCGCGAAGGACAGACGAAGATTCCTAAGATCTTAGTATAAATCACATTTCATCAGCTTGCATGAGCTCGAAACTTCGATAAATACTGCCTCGGGAGGCAAACGTTATATTCGGTTTCACCTGCACTTGTTTTGGGCTCTCACTTCACAACACTATGCTTAAATAATCATGCGCTCTAACATTTCTCAAGGCTGCCATATATCATCGCGAGACTGCTATAAATACTGCACAACTTTACAATTAGGACATCTATTGCTAGTGTTGCGAACATCACATTTCACCAGAAAGCTGAACTGTTTAACATGGTATGCATGTGACGACATCACACGCTGGTGGTCATTGTGATTTCTTCTTGCTGAGATAATCGAATTCGATGGTGCAAAATGCACGCTGCAGGAGGTTCAAGCTCAGTGAAATGCAAGTATTTGAAAGGCACGTACGAGGGGCGTTCATAAAGTTCGTAATTTTGTCACGAAGGAATAGAGATTCAGCAATCAAACTCGAGTAAGAGTTGACACTTTCTCTACATGTTCGCCACCGAAATTTATCCACTTTTTCCAGCGATGCACCACATGCCGGATGCCATGGTTATAGAACTCCTTGTCTTAAGTGTTCAGGAATCGCTCCACTTCAGCAATCACTTGGTCGCCACCCTTAAAATGCTTTCCTCTTATTTGGCCACACTAGAAGCGTCTGTGCCATTTAACCAAAAGTGTCGTAAACTGGGACGTTGTCCCCGAACAACACTTCCAGATCGGAATGAATATCCTTGGCATTGCTTCCCTTCAAATGAGAAAAAAAAACGGATCATTGCATGTGCTTGGCACCGACGGGCGGTACCATTTTTGTTTCGTCTCCCTAGCGGCGTTCCGAGCTACTATAGCATGCGATGTTTATACTGTGCGGAAACTAGAGGGACGCGCGCTCATGTTCATTCCTAGCTGTTTTGTTCCTTTTCCTTTAATTTTTTTATCCGATAATATGAACTTTATGAACGCTCTTCGTATTATTATTCCTATAGTGCATCGTCGTGAGGAACGGCGCGAGCGTCTGGCACGGCAAAAACATGCTTTTTTGGCAAGAGCGTTTTTGCAACCAAAGTAGTTTCCGGGGTAACGCTTTTTGGTCTGCGCCGAAGATGCGGAGAAGAGGAACCTTTACAACACAGTATGTTTTCAAAACTAACCCCCTCGCCCGCCCACACACACACAGCACACACACACACACACACACACACACATTCTTTTACAGCGGAGCTGTTAAGGGCTAGTTTGCCCAGTATCGTGTCCGTCAGCAAACAAATGATGACACTAAACTCTGAACAGCTACCGCCATCTATAAGGAACGACGGCAACCAGACAACCGGCGTGCCGGTTGTCTGGTTGTCACTGTCGCGCACAGATGGCGGCAACCTCTCCAGCCTTTCCACTCTGGCTTGCCGACTTGTGACCGGCCATTACTTCATTGCCACCATATAGTACAACTTCGCTGGTCTTCCTTCTTCGCAAGAGTGGAAAGGCTGAAAGTGTTCCTGAGGAATTGCCTCCTCCCTTTGTGTGTGCTAATTCGACAATTTTATTTGTCACTTGTTAACAGCAACTCTTCATTGCTTTTATTTCGCACCCCGTGAAGTTTAAAGGGGTCGTAAAACGATATCGGGTTGGAATGTTCATGACTTTTCCGAGGCGTACAGGTCCTATTCTGGCCCAAGTACACTCGCACCGGCCGCCACTGAATCAGAAGCTTCCTTGTCGCGGTGAAATCCCGAGGATAAAATGAGACTATTTCTTTTAGTCTTGCCTTCGCAAAGATTGGTATCGTAATTGTGATATGAAAACCACCCGCCTAAATACAGTCGAGCGCGGCTCATGGATTGGACAGGAGAACTGCGTGAGCACTGTACATCGGCTCGTAATAATCAATGCCTCTGCGGACACTTTGGTAGTGGCTCGTGTCCAACCACTGCGGTGATGAGAATAGCCAAATTCTTTTAACGTTAATTGGCGGCATAAGATAGGCACCAGGCCACGTGGCCACTTCTGGCTCCGAGTTGAGGGAATAATTGATGCTCATATTTTTCTAATTTTTTGGTGACTGCCACTGCCTAGAAAAAAGAGCAAAGCCAAGTTCAATCAGCTATTAACGTTTGGGAGCGATCCTGAGTAGTATTTATTGATGTATGGAAATCTTTTTATAGCTCCTTTGAGCAAAATACAGAAGGGGTTGAAACTTGGACAATAACTTGAGAACGACGCTCGTGTGAGACTTAGAGCGGCTGCCAACGTTCGGCTGTCCCTCTGAGGTCACTAATGCATACCTGCCAACCTAGCAACATGAAAATTCGGGAGACCGCCGCGTGGCGGCGGCGGCGGCGGCGGCGGCGGCGGGGGGGGGGGGGGGAGGGAGGGAGGGAGGGGGAAGGAAAGAAAAAAAAAGCTTTTTTTTTTTTTTTACAAATTTTGAAATCATTGAGACTGACATCGGAAAGAAAGGAGGGTGGAGGCACACTAGTTTATTAAACTGATCTCTTTGTTGTTGCATCTTTAGATACTCTTCCAAGTAGGGTCGTGAAGACTAGCGTCTGGACTCCTGGTCCTTGTAGCAGAGGAGGGGGGGGTCCAACTTCTTTACTTGTGAAGGGACCTGGCAGTCGCAGATTTCGCAAGCTTCAAAAACTTGTCAGAATATGTCCGCTCAAAACAATGTCCGGATTGGTGACCCTTCACCATGAGGAGGTCGCTGAGAGTCTTGTTGGAAAGCGAAGACCGGAATTCGGTTCTCGTCTTCTTAACCGTGCTAAAGATACGCTCACATTCAGCATTGCTGTGTGGAATGGCAAGCAGTTGCAGCATCACGTTTGCCACTCTGCCAAACTTCACTTTTCCATCAATGCTAGTGATTCTTCCCACTTCTGACCACTGAACATCAATCCTCTCTTCATTTAGGATGTCCTTAGAAACATCATATGCCTGCAGCTCTGCAAATTCCACTTCCAGGGCATCCAAGGCTTCTTCTCTCGACATGTTCTTCTCCTGGGACAGAAGTTGCGGGAAGGACTCAATGAAGAAGCCAAGGCTCTTGAAGGATGCGCTGCTCAAAAACTTCAGATTGGCGACTTCTGCTTTCTTCAAGGTTGCGTCCTCCAGTGGAAATTTGTGCCGTATGTAATCACATGCCACAGCAAAGTACTGCCGAACAGCAGAAAAAACTGCTGCTTGTCGCTGGTAGGCAGCCCCTCCACAACAGACAATGTGCGGCTCCCAAGGACCAGATCTTCATTGGCTTTTTGGTTCTTTAGATCTTGGTAGGGAACCTCCAGAGGTGAAGCAGAGGCCTTCATGGCAGAGGGGTTGACAAACCTAGCCATAAGGTCCCTTAGGAGCTGGACCAAGAGGGACTGGAGCAAATGAACTTGAGGTGCCTGGGATTGAAGTTGGCAGTTGACTCTTTCAAAAATGGGGATTACATTCTTCAAGAAAAGTCCATACGCCAAGTTGACGTCAGAGGTCAGGAAGTAGAACAGCCGTTCCTCACGGGTCAAGCTGGCATGTCCAGTACTCTCGGATGAAAACTTCACTCTTTTTGCCGGGGTTGCATCCACCTTGCCTCTTGGCTCCTTCCGTTTTTGGCGATCTTGATCGACATTGTCCTGTTTATCCTCTCCCAAAGCTGTAGCTCTCTTGGGGATCTGGTACGACCCTAAAAAGGGTGGACGCTGCTGGTTTTTTGGCTTTGTCTCGTTTAGGAAAAAGCTCACCAAGGGCTGCCACTGCTCCAGCAGTCTGGTCAGAGCACTTTTCCAGCGATAGCCACCGCGCATAGCTCCCAGCATAGCTCCTTTGAGCAAAATACAGAAGGGGTTGAAACTTGGACAATAACTTGAGAACGACGCTCGTGTGAGACTTAGAGCGGCTGCCAACGTTCGGCTGTCCCTCTGAGGTCACTAATATCTTCTTTTTTTTTTAAGCATTCCTTACGTACACACATGAAGCTCTATGTAGCGTCATATAAATAAGTCGCATTTAGTCATTTCAATACTTCTATTCTCGGGGACATCTTTTGGATGCAGTTCAGCAACAACGAAAAAATGTTTGGGTGCCTCAATGATGTAAAATTGGTCTTGAAACATTTTTTGTACTTTCAATAAATACTGTCAGGAAGTAACCCCTAACGTTGATAGCTTGTGAAAACATCCATTAGTTTCACCCTCCGCGCAATAGCAGATGCAGAAGAAATAAAGGAAAGAGATAGCTGTCGATCCCTTCTCAACTCGCCATTGGAACAAGCGGCCACGTGATCTGACGCTAATTATATACCGTCAGTGTTCATCATAGTCATGCCCTAGGCGGCTAGGGTTTGAAAAGCCAAAGCCTTGGCTGAGCTTCAGATATTGTTAGACTTGGGCTATTATCATATTTAATTGACATGAGCCGTTACGCGAATGTTTGGCGATGCTGATTGTCATGAACCCGAGCACTCGACCAAAGGTTATAAAAATCGCTTACGTCACGGTGTCACGTGACTCACGGTACAGAATCGTGATGTCATGTTACGTCACGCTGTCAAGAAGGTTAATACATCTAGTGACTTCCTCAAATTAAATCGAGTTGACGCGGTGAGTCACGTGACGTCACGAGGTCACGTGACATTACTTGACAACATGTATTGACACCATGACGTCACGTGACACATGGTTAATCGTAGTGCCAATACAAAAGCGCCACGAAAACTCACAATTTACCATACATTGCAATACTGTATATGACGATTTGATCAATAGATGGAAATACAGCCGCCAATTTTTTATTCCCATATGTTCATTTTGTGATACTAACAAAAAAGAAAAAAGAAATTACCTTGAACCGTTTTGAACCGGTTACCGTTATATTTTTTCGGTTCGGTTCCGGTTCAGTTCCAAGATGGCGGCGAAGATTTCGGTTCGGTTCAGTCCCGGTTCGGCTAAAAATAACGGTTCTGTTCCGGTTTTCGGTTCGGTTCGGTTCCGGTTCGACACCCTGTATACAGACGACCGAAACCTCGCAAGGTGATTGGCTAATCTGTCTACGTTGGTATGGAAATCTCCATCTCGGTGCATTCAAATCTCCGAAGCCTTCAAAGGGACGTTCTAAACCAGTCGAGCCAAGATCAGCATGGAGCGCCATCGTACTGGAAGCGTTCCTCGCCAATATAAGCGTCTTTGGCACTGTGTATGCATTCAACTTACCGATCATGCCCATCTCCACGGATCTCTCACACTCACTGACACAGCATGTGATGGTAACACGAAGATGCACTCTTGTTTCGCTGGTGTGTAGAGAGCAAAACCTCGGTATAAACAAGAAACGTCTCCATAAAGGTATACCCGCCACCAACGAATTTAGATCGGCTCACTGCAAGAACAGAGGGGTCGAGGAAAAATGCCCCATTTCACGGACCAAAATGGTGGCGCTACTTTCCCAGGATCCAGTGACTTTAAAAACGCCGAGCTCCGACTGAAATTAGACGCAAGGCGTCCGCGCGGTTCTGCGTTCGAACCAGGACCAACTTGAATGTTCGAACAGGGGGTAGAGACAAAGCTTAATCATTCCAATCAGAACTTCCGCGGCGTTCCCGCGCGGATCTCCTCCTCACCCTTAATTTCTAGCCGTGTGCGATACACGTAAACGGCCCGACAGTGTGCGCGTGTCTGTCTATGTTTCTACCTAAATGTGCCGACTTTTTCGGCGTTGCCAGTAAAGCCCATTAGGTTTGAAAACGTGACCGAGCACCATGTTTCAACAATAACTCGGCGAAAAACAGATACGCTGATCTATGTCTTGGGTTTCTAGGTCAGCCGTCTCCATTGGTGCGATGAACCAATTTTGAAGCAAATCAGCGATAACCAAGATTTCGCCGGTGTTTCCCTTTCAAAGGAGGTGCAAGTCGAAAACCGAAAATCTTTTGCAAATTTGCGTTTTAACGTGTTTTATTATCGACGAATCTTAGCATTTTATGTATATAAACTATCAAAGAAGGAACATGACCGCTGAATTAGCCCAATGCGCATTTGAAGAACTTCCTGCAGGAAGGCTTATATTTGAGCCATTTCGTGCGCGCGGTTCTTCGAATTTTGACGTCGCCTGCCATCACATTTATTGTGAGAAGTATGTTTAGCCATCTTCTCTCCGTCGCATTCGTCTGTAGCTTTATTTGTAATAAAAAAATAGTTAAAAAATAATTTCCCGTCGCGAAATAGTGCCGCTGCAGATATATAACAATATTCAAAAGGGTTTTCTATATTTTTTTTGTAATTTTGGAGCATCTTATAGTTCGTGCACAAGAATTTTCGTTCGCGTGCATATGATTTAGGATATGTAGAATTCAACTATTGAGCCATGCCTTGGTTAGAATGTTTATTTTTTATATTTACAAAAACAAAATGTCTTAGATCTTCAAAACTGGCGTTTTAAAGGGCACTTGAGACGTCGCTCCTCGCGCGTATACAAAGACGAATCATTTCGCTCGTATTCCTAGCCCCTTCGTCCTGTTTCGGGAAGCCAAGTTGCATTTTTGGGATCGAAGCGAGGACGCAATTTTATGTACGTCGTTCGACGATCGCATCTGTACCGATCGGAGATGCAAGAAGGTTCCCTGAAACTCTCTACTTATGCGATAAAAATTCAACGCATCATTCTAAAAAACCGGTAACGGCAAAAACGTTGTTTTTGCCGTTACCGGTTCTAACTTCTACCACCGGTGCCGCCGCGAACATGAAGGATCATGTTTTCGTCCCTTTTGAAGCGCCGCCAGACGGCACATGCAGTATACGATGAAATGGAGGAACGAGCAACTTCCTCCCCTTCCGGCCATTAGAGCAGGGAAAAAAAATCAATTCTTCCTTCATTTCTTTTTTTTTTTATGTAGAGAGTGCGCTCGCGTAATAAAATCAATGCAGCCACACACAGATATCTAAGTGTCGGACGCAATGTCCGACGGTTCAAAGACTTCCTGCTCGTCATACTTGTGCAAGATCTATACTTCGCGAACGCCGAGCGAAAACAGTATGCGGACCGGCGATCGAGGGAGGCTGCATCCGAAGACTACAGTATGCGGACCGCTGCGAGAATGGAATTCCCATCCCTCGCTGAGTCGGAACCCCTGCGCGAAATGCTGACGCGTTTCGTCGAGCATTAAAACAGCGACAGTTAACAGCAATTTCCTCATAATATATATATTTTTTAATAATAAACGAGGTTTTGCATTTATTATTTTTGTTGTTCATTGCACTCGGTGATGCACTCAGCACTGCACTCAGGGGTACACTGCATCCAGAATATAAAGAAAAACAAGCTATATAAAAACTTGCATCACATAAAAAAAGAACTAGGTAAAGCACTATAAAGTGAAAATTTAATTCAATCATCGAAAATAATAATAATAAAAAAAGATTTCTCCTGACGTTTACAACTCGTTCGCCTCATTCCTGTATCTTCACCGAGCGAACGAGATAGCGTGACCATCCTAAAAATCACCCACCATGCATGCGCACATGAGCGATCGATCATGCGGACATGAAACCTACGCATTGCGCATGCTTATTGTTAGAGCACCATGCGAGTCTGTCACGTGAACGGCTCGACACACCGTTGTGCCCGATGGTGATCGCGGGAATTTCCAAACAGCAGGAAAGGTTACAGAGCGGTTGAAATCCAACCAAGTCTGGGACAGGTTGCAAGACCCTAACATATGCCCATAGTCAATAACGAAAGAGAGATGACGGCTGACGCATTGGTGCGCCGTCCAGACTAATATCGGCCAAAGACCGCCGTTGGCAGACAACCGATAGCAAGCAGAACCGTCTGCTACCGACTGCGCAATCTATCCGCAAATGACGCCGCCGTGGGAAATCAGGCAGGCGTGTCTCCCGTTCGACGCAACGCACTACAATAAACAACGGATGGCGGATACAGCTGTGCCGCTGGTACCCGTACTAGAGATGAAAAAAAGAATAGCTCACCGCTCCATACACGGCAACACACGCAAACATATATATACAAAGTAATATTTTTTACTCAAAACAATTTTTTTTTAAAGGCGTTTTTATTGCCGTGAATGCCGCCTTCACTATATGTTTGTTGAGCTCCGTGGACATTCGAGCGGCGAACAACCGTCACAGTCTGGTGAGTAATTAAATTAATTCGTTATTTCACTTTTGAATTATTGGTTTTATGGGCCATGTTGCAATTGTAATTTTGAAGACAGACACTCTAAAAAACTATACTTACAAAAAAAATATATTTTTTTATTTTGAGATTGAAATTTTTAAGCGCGCCGGAAGAGCTGATTACGTGACGCTTGTACAGGTGACGGATTCGCGAAGTACAAATCGTCATGATATCCTATCTGCACTGCGGCTGTCAGGGTGAGGAGCCTCAAGTAAGAGTGTGTTGAACTGCTCGCCCGGGGTGCCTGTCTATAGGCGCCATTAAATTGCAAAATATTGCTGTGGGTTGAATGGGGCTACGGCCGGTTTTTCAAAGTGACCCCGGTTATAAACAGTCCTGGAGATGCTAGGATATTTTACGCGAAGAATAAAATAAAACTTTTCTTTACGGACCATTTTTGTTCCGATAGGATAAGTATCTTTTAAACACGAAAAAGGGTATGATCCGCCGTCTCTAACGCCGCCATTAAATTGCAAATGCTCACCACGGTGCGAGTTGAACACACAGGTGCGGCTCGTGGTATGCAAACTCGCTGGGACAGTCTTTAGCGCTTTCGCTGTTGATGCGTCATTTTATACAGAGTTTAGGCAACACTTCAAATGGGGCTGTACTCACTGTACACAATTCCTTCTGCACAGCAATTACAGCCCCATTCCAAGTGTTGCCTATAAACTCTTTATTAAAGAGTTGAGTACTCTCCAAGAAGGGGTCAAACAAACTCCTCAAGTGTGCTGTTATGTGAGACTTGCTCGAGAGCATAGTTAACTCTTTAATACGGAGTGTAGGCAACACTTCTAATGGGGTTGTATTTACTATCCACAAAAAAGTTATAACAACTCTTCCGGGAGAGCGTGCTTGACTCTTTTATACAGAGTTCAAGCAACACTTCTAATGGAGTTTTAGTTACTCTCCACAAATAAGTGAATTCAACTCTTCCGTGAGAGCATATTTAACTCTTGCATACAGAGTTTAGGCAACACTTCTAATGGAGTTGTAGTTACTTACACGATGGAGTGAAGGTAACACTTCCTGGCGAGTGCGTGTAACTGTTCAATACAGAGTTCAGGCAACATTCTAATAGAGTTGTAGTTACTCTGAAGGAAGGAATGAAGGTAACTCTCCCTAGAGAGCATCCTTGTTCTCGTCAACAAGGCGTTTAGGCAACACTTCTGAGATTTATGGTCACTCTACACAAAGGAGTGAAATTAACTCTCATCAAAGAGTTTAGGCAACACTTCTGATAGAGTTACAGTCACTCTACACAAAGGAGTGAAATTAACTCTCATCAAAGAGTTTAGGCAACACTTCTGATAGAGTTACAGTCACTCTACACAAAGGAGTGAAATTAACTCTCATCAAGGAGTTTAAGCAACACTTCTCACGGAGTTATAGTTATTCTACACAAAGGAGTGAAATTAACTCTCACACTTACACATCAAAATAGGAGCCCTGACTCTCCCAAAAGTATTGGCGTGACTCTCTATAGAAGAGTTAAGTGAACACGTGTATGGAAGAGTTAAACATACACTTGCCTTCGAAGAGTTATAGTTACTCTTTAAAAGAGGGGATTCTGCGACAAGCCACTTAACCTCCAAAAAGTTAAATCGGCACTTTCTCTTTTTAGAGTGCGGTGCGTACGCTATCTGGCGAAGCGCCTCCACCGCCGACAAACAATCGTGAGTGAAGCTAGAGTTTTAGTAGGGAGTTCCGATACTTAACGGCATACGCGGTGAAAAAACAGCGAGTGCGCAGGCGAGCTGGTCGAAGTTGATCACGATGTAGAATACCCGAGACTGTGGTAAAAGATGGGAAACTTGGTCGAAGAAAAAAGACAGGGGAAAACGACGTCTAAACTTCCTTTCCTCTTGTCCATTTTCTTTGACTAAGTTTCCCATCTTTTGCCACACCGCAGTCTCGGGCATTCTACCTCATGATCAGGTATACGATGCCTGCGCAAAGGCGGCGGCGAAGTATCGTCATCGGAACGATCTACTAAAACTCACCATTAAAAGCGAGAGCGCTAAAGACTGTCGCAGCGAGTTTGCATAGCCCGAGCCGCACCTTGCACAGCTGCAGTAGATGAGATCATGACTGAGCACGACTTGTATCTCACGAAACCCGAAACCGTCACTTCTACAAGCGTCACGTGGTCTGCGTTTCCGGCGCACTTGGAACTTCCAGTTTCGGAATCGGAGGATAGAAAGGGGAAAAATTGTCAACAGATATCTCCAAACCATGTTGCTTTTCTCATTTAATTGCGTCAGATGCCCTAGCCTTCCAGGGCGCCTGTCTTCAAAATTACAATTGCAACATGGCCAATAAGACCAATAATTAAAAAAGTTAATGAACGAATTTTAGTTAATTACTCACGAGACTGTGACAGTTGTTGGACCCTCGAATGTCCGCCGGGCCCAAGAAACATAGAATGAAGACGCCATTCACGCAAAAAAGATGCGCCCTTTTGAAAAAATTGTTTCGAATAAAAAATATCACCCTGTATATTTTCAGAAGAACCGTGTTTCTGAACCCGGTTAAACGAACTATGCATCGCAGAAAGCTCAAACTCCGTGAGAATGTGAAGCTATAGCGATTGGGATAGAACGCGAAAGTTTGAGAAGATGACCTTGCCTGGATGAAAAGATAATTGAGAAAAACGAAATTTATTCATGAGCCGACGTCCACCTAAGCATGATATCGTTAAAACGCGAAACGATATTGTGAACGCTCGTGGGATTTATATCAATGAAAAACACTGGTCACCAAGAAAGGCAGTACTGCTTTCTTTCTGACAGCTTTGTGTAACTGAGAGGAATGCTACAGGTGCCCACAATGTCTTTTTTTTTTTTTTTGACGAAATTAGGTATCGGCGGGTGGATGTTAGTTTACAAAGAAAGTTCGTTTTTCTTAATTATATTTTTCTTATCCAGGTAACATCACGTTCTCAAACGTTGGTATTCTATCCCAACCGCTAGCGTCGGCATTCTCACGGAGTTTGAGCATTCTGCGATGCATAGTTTACTTACCCGGGCCGAAAAACGCGGTTCTCTTTTCTCGAGAACATCCCTGTGTATGCACCAGAAAGATGCCGGCGCGTGACTTGGTTGTTTCCGCAAGAATGCAACAGCGACTACGGGATCTTTTCCCCGCAAATCCCCCCCCCCCCAAAAAAAAAAATAAATAAAATAAATGAATATATATATATATATATATATATATATATATATATATATATATATATATATATATATATTACACCGAAAATAGTGGGGAAATCTTCTCCCCACCGGATGTCCCGTGGCGGGAACGTGCAGCTGGCGCTGCCTCGACCAAAAAAGACAAAAACCAGGAAAGCAAACAATCATCAGACCATGCTTCTCCAAACGTCCCCAAAGAAAGAAACAACTTAAAAGCGCCCATCTTACCCTCGCTTTCCCCACCGACAGATAAACGGAGGTACGAATAAAGTCTGAGGTAATCAAAACAAGAGCAGTCGGTCGTCGTTAGAATTAGATAAAGGCGGCTGATAAAGGACTACGTTACACACACGTCGCCCTGTTTCTTTCCGCGGTAGTACCTTTCCGATGACAAGACGCGCTCCAGCGTCCCCTACGCTCCACTTGGCACAAACAAGTTTCCTTTTCGGATCTCACGAGCAATCCGGTCCCGCTGACAGTTTGTCGGCTTGTTTTGTTTTCAAAGGACCGATAATGACTTCCTATGAGAGTATAAGCCATTCCAAGCGCGTAAGGTGCGTCTAAAACTATAAACCTGACACTTCGTCCTGGAATTCGATAAAAGCTGCCCACAATCATGCGGACGTAATCACGAAACAACTGCGATAAAACACGATAAAACGTTCGCGTCAGCCCCCGAACGCAGTGCGGTAGATTTCTGGTGATTCTTCAGACTTTTAGAAGAGCTAGCCCGTCTCCGATCGAACAACGGGATATTTGGGTGGAGCATCAGGAACTTGCACCTTCTGTCCAGGAACACAAATGTAAACTGTAAATACGTATAATAAATAATAATAATAATAATAATAATAATAATAATAATAATAATAATAATAATAAAGAAGGAAGACGCGGAAGGTGTTGGAGTAACCTGCCAAAAATGCCGAAGCGCCACGCGCCTCCTCTATGTCATTCATTGGCGCTCATTTTCCGCGGTTGTCTCTCCGTGATCTGCATAATGTACCGAAACAGCACAACGTTGAACCTTGTTCACTTCAAACAGTGCGCTTCATTGCGATCTCGGATCCAGATCGAAGGGCTCACCTCGAGCTTGCGCGAGTACTCCTCCGTGAGTCGCTCATTCTGCCGACTCAGGTCCGTGTTCCTCTCGAGGAGCTCCTTGCCGATCTCGGCAGCCAACAAGAGGTCCTTCTCCTTCTGGGCGAGCTGCGAGTACACGTCCCCGGCGCCGTCCTCGTCCCCTTCGTCGTCCCGACTCCTGATCTCGTGCAGGTAATCCTCGAGCTCGTCGAGCATAGGCGACGCACTAGCGCTGTTCGGCTGCATGCCTCCCACACGACACGCGCACATCACAGACGCACCTCGCTGCCGGCATAGCACTCGCAGCGATCGCCGACCACCGTGCACCCAGATCCAGCGCAGGTATCCCGATGAGTCACAGCCACCGCCGCCGAAAAGTTTGACAGCTCCGCGGCATGTTGCGTAGCGACGGGTGCTCGTTCAGACCCAAGGCCCACATCAAACACAACCCGATTTCGGCTCTTTCAATACGTCCGGGCGATCATCGTCGCCGTTAATGCGGCGACACCGGAGCGCAGCAATTAGACGATGACAGTCGGTCGGAGAATTCAACGACGTCGCCGTGGAACGCACGCTGGCTGGAGCGACGCTGTCAGGACGCGATTCCAGTTCTAGGGCGAAGGGGATCTTCCCGTCTCCTACCTGGAGCCAGGCAAGCACAAAAATGCGCGCTCCGACCCACCAGGTGTTGGCAAGGCCTGACGTATGCATGACGTAACAGTTAAGCGGACCAATCCGAGCGCTGCGTATATCAATGTTGCGAGCGCAGATGTAGAAACGAAACAAGAACTATCAAAACACGCACTCAAAAGAATTTCTGAACTTTTAAAGAAAAACAAATAGGCAAGAAAATGCATTTATTATTTCAATTAATAGTTTACAAGGTTTAAATAATATTTAAATATAATTTTAAGAATAAAGTGCGAGACGCTTGAGCCTGGCTTGAGCTATTTAGCCATTTGGAGGTATCATCTGGCTACACTGTTCCTTTGAATTTTGATTTTTCGTTTATAAAACGCCGCGGTAACTGGAAAGCTGAGGTTTACAATGGACTAAGTGTTCGGTGTCCCAATATTCGGGTAAATAACCTTTATTTTACTTCTTTAAATACTGACAAAGCCAAAGTAGAGGTTTCTTTCGTAAAATATGACCGAAGGTCGCCGCAGACTGCCGCACAAACGGACGCAGTTTTAAATCCGGGGAGTCGGTCATCTCGTTCCCATTGAGCGACGCCGCGACGCTGCCGAAACAGTAACGTACTACAGCGTACGCATTTGAAATTTCGTTGCAGCTCATGAGGTACCAAATGATATTAAACATTGGTCTCAACGTAGCTTTAGTCACCATTGCCAGATGCTGCGTCGTTCCCGCGCACGGCGGCGTGCGGGCATTTTTCTTTCGCTTCCAAATATAGACATCCCTCCTAAGTAGCACAGGCGGCTGTCCGAGTACGCCACACCGTCAAACTGAAGGAGATCGTCTAATTTCTAGCGGCACGATCTTGTGGATGTCTTTGAATTACCAACGGGTGTTGCATGCCCCCATTGACAGTGTACCGGTCCGAAGGTCGGACGTTGCGACGCGTGGGAGCGTTGCCTCCTTCCGTCAACGCCTACCTGCTCATTTACTACATCTCCAGATCCAACGTGCGTTTTGGTCGTCGGCGGCTTTTTTATTTTTTTATTGCCTCTTCGCTGTAGTCTTTGTGAAATCAGCATCGTTTTCGTTTATTGGCGAACGGTTAGCCGACGTCCCGCTCGAGGGGCTGTTGACGCCTTCAAGTTTGGGCCGCGGTCACCTAAGAAGATGGTACCTACCTAAAAACGTACAGTGCAATAGATGCACATGAACAGACAAATATAGGCCCATCTGTTCGTGTTAGTCTCTTGCGCTGTACATTTCCAAGTATAAATAACCAATTCGCGCCGGCTTCCACCTTAACGGGGCTACAGTCAATACATAACTGCTCCATCAAAGTCTGTGGCGGTAGCATGTAACATATGCGTTTGATGAATGCATTACAGGGGTATGGGGTGAGGTGGAATATTTCAATATAGACTTTTTATATCGCATATAAGATTCACATGGAAGAACTGCATTCTCTAAAGTCCCTATACACAATTCCTATGTTGCATAGCATCGTGGAAGTCTGGTCTGAAGTAGTGGCCCTGTTCTGTCGTCCAGCCAGGTAGAAAGGAACGAACCGAATTATAGTTTCGAGTCTTTGGCAGCCTTCTTAGTGAAAAAGCACTGGGAGGTGGGAGCATAATTGGAACCTTCTTTGTGCCACGAATACAAGAAATGACTTGACACTTCAACTGAAGTTTCGTGCCATTCCCGCCTAGAAACAGGCATACTTTTACAAACAGGTGGCACGAGCGGAGGCACAGGACGTGCACAGTTCTTTGGAGTTGTGAAGCCACTGCACATTCCCGGTGCTTACACTCGCATCGCTTCTAACTAAACCTCCGTCTGTTGTCTCTGAAGCAAACCTCCGCCATTCTTGCTTCCAGTGCGGAGCAATGGCGCACGCCAAGGGCAATGCAGTTCCGGCCGTGCGTGAGCCGATAGCGGTGCGGTCGACCAAGCTGAACCACCTGCTGCTGGGCCGTGGCAGTGGCCAGCTGGCCAACCGGCACCTGGCCAGCCGAGACAGCCTGCTGGACGCCCTGTTTGCGCTCTACGATGAGTGCAACAGGGAGCAGCTCCGCAGGGACAAGAACATCGCCCTTTTCCTCGACAAGTGTAAGTGCGTCCGTCCACGCAGACTGGCCTCCTCTGTGCAACAAAGCGACCCCAATTTTGTTTCTTTTTTAGAGCAGCTTGAACTGTTCTCAACATGTTCTGGCTCATTCACATACTATTCGTTTTGGGGGAGAAGTGGGTGTTGAAAGGATTGAACCTTTAGGTTAAATTTCGGTTCTCTTCTATCGGCTTCACTTTGGCTCACTTAGCAAAGAAAGAGAGTAGTGATGTTCTGCTATTGGTAGAACATGGGTCCCCAAACTGAATTTCCCGGCTGTAGCTTCTGGAATTCCTCAAGCATCCCAAATCTGTCACTACTCTTAAAAAACTCCTGAAAAAAAAAATATATATATATATTTTTTTTACAATTTAATTGGGACACGTGCGTCAAAAAATTAATTTTATGTGAAAAAAAAAAAAAATGTTGAGAGCAATATTGACAGCAAGAGACGCGATTTAGTTGGCAGCCAGCTCGTTTCCACTTGTTTTCTCTCTGGGCATTTCAGGCGTGTGGAGGAGAGGTGGATCGGCTTCGCCTTCACGACCGAGATGGTCATTTCGGAATAACCCGTGACGTCATGGACTTCGCGTGCAAAATTTCAAATAAATCCCTCTAAAAAATTTTTTTCGCATAAATTTTTTTTTTTTTTTGCGTGTCCCAACCAGATTGTTTAAAAAGCTTCTTTTTTTTCTTTTCAGGGGCCCTTTATAGGGGCACAAAACCACTTTGTGATAGTCTATTTGCTGTCATTACTCAATCTATTGTCTCTAAGCCTCCTAAGAAGCCAAACATTACATTCGTGTGTGACCGATTTCTTTAGTAAAACCGTATCAAAGATTGATTACCTCGGAACTTTTGCAGAGACCAGAGAACGCCGTCGGGCTAGAAGGGCTTCCTAGGGTAACTGTATATGTTCCCTAGGGTGACTGTATATGCTCCCCTTGCGGGGCAGAGTATCGCAATGGTGCTCTCAGGGCGGCCATGTTTGATACCAGCTGTACTGCGGGAGGCGACCGTCGGTTCTGCAGATGACCCAGAGGCGCGAATGTCGTCACTTTGAGGCGGCGTGCTGCGGCATGCGAAACACAAAAAGTGCGGCGACACGCCGCGCGTACGCCTGTCGTCTTGTCATTTGTCTCCTGCTTCTCTCTATGCCCTCGATAGAGCGTACTAGTTGACGAAGACGTAGCTGCACGTTGTTGTCTGGTCCGAGGTGCCCGGATGTGCCGGTCGCGTATCACCTTGTGAGTGTCGCAGGTGCGAGCAACGCGATCATACTTTTTGTCGTCTGCTTCCCAGACAGAAACATGTTTTAAAATATTGCTTCCATTGTAAAACAATACAGTTATACTGTACCCAGTGGCTACACACAATGTTCAATTGTCAAGAAACCTTCCAGTTCGTTTGGTTTTAGTGTAGGGTGTATATTTCGCAAACGCAAAGCGAGAAACATGCTCCTCCTGAAACTCGGGGCCTGCAAGTTCGCTTTCCCGCATGCCGGTTGGATCCAGTTCGGCGCACCTGACCGCTTCTCCGCCAATACGGAGTTGGTGGAGAAAAGAGAAAGAATGCGATACTCTGACTCTGAAAGCAGAGTTTATTGGGCAGAAGATCGAACTATACGGGGCGCTTTATCGAGCTTGTTGTCCCCACAGCCCGGTGTTTACTAACACAACATAACAAAGGATTTTAACCTCGCCTAGCACGGTCTCAGCATGAGCGCTTCGCCCTGACGAAAGCTTCGGTCGCACGAGGAGCGGCCTTCAAATCGTCATCTTAGATTTCTTTGATCAAAAACAAACAAAAAAATTCGGCTTGTTGTCCCCACAGTTGAAGCGTATTGCTGGAGGCGTGACTGTTTGATCTCCTCCCCAATACAGTTACCCTAAGACTTTTCTTCCGACGGCGCCCTGTGGTCTCTGCGATAGTTTCAATGTTGTCAATCTTTGATACCGATTTTAATAAAGAAATTGGCCATGCACAAATTTAATATTTGGTTATTTAGGGTACTTACAGCCCATAGACTGAGCTATAACCATAAATAGACTATCACAGAAAATGGTTTAGTGCCCTTTTAAGTAGCCTGTTTTTCAAGTTAAAGTGCTATTTCATTATCGCTGAGCCATGCCATGCTAGAATGCACAATTATAAGCCACACACTCCCCTATCTCACCATTTCGGCATAACTCCACGGTGGCAAACAGCAAAAGCTAGAACCCCAGTGAGCCAATAAGAATGCCGACGAGTGCCTTGGGCCTGCGCAATGCCAGGGGACACTTCCACTCACCACTGTTGCGTAGCTAGCTCCAATGGCTCTTATTGACTCCCCCGGGGCTGCAGGGTTTTCCCCACGGTGGGCGGTGGTGGCTGTGCCGCCCACTGGCCCAACTGATCGCCAATCTTTGCGATGTGCTAGGCACCTCTGTATTTTGTCGCATATAAACTAAAAGACGCGGTCTTTGAAGCATAATGCTTTGGAACATCCAGATTCATTGAATCTCGCAGTACCATGCTTATCAGATCGATGCCTGCATTTGGCATAGTTACTGTGCAGACCCAGTGCGCACAAGAAAGAGCGAAAATACAGCTAACACTTTTTCAGTGCTTTAGAGCCCCTTCCTCCCAGTTCCCCCCCCTCCCCCGCTTTCGATGTCCACCTCTCAAATGTTTTGGGAGAAAGTGCCTGCGGGGCTGTAACTTTTATAGTTTTCCAAGTTATTATGAAACATAGCATGAAGAGAGTATGGACATCACTGTATAAGTGAATTGCTTCGTTGTAGTAATGTCTGGTAATGTGTTTCTTCGCCGGTCATCAGAGGCTTAATCTTTATCTACACGAGAGGTGGGAACAGAGGAGGCGTGCACAGTTGGCAGAAAGGCCACAGAACCTGTATGCTGAAGTGCCTGCGAGCCAACCTCCTGTGGACGAATAAACAACAACATGATAGGTGCTTTTTATTTACTTATTTATTCCGTTGGCCATTTTTGGGATCGCTGTAGGGGCATTGCTGATAAGAAGAAGAGAAGGATGTGCAGCGTGTCTTCAGCTGCGCTGGGTGTTTATTTGAGAGCCTTCACGAGTTCGGGAGTCACGCTAAATTCCGCTAAATTCGTAGCAATTTAGCGCGACAGTTCGGTACAGCAAGATTAAGCGGGGTGCAAGACTGCTGAATTTGGTGTGTTACACTTACCATAGAATACCATGCATCCACATTATGCACCCCCCCCCCCAAAATTTGAAGCATCTGAAAAAATATGCACAGTACATATATATGTAAAATTGATGAGCTCACATCCGCCTATCCCCTATTTCGCAATATTCCCTATTTGAAGATAATTTTCGCAATTATCTTCAAATTTTGAGTATGCACTTGCTCGGTATTTCATGGTATGCGTTAAACATTTTTGAATATATTCTTATAAAATCCTGGCATTATACATATTCTTTGTAAAACACAAGACACATTTTCAAAAGCTTTGAAAAGCCCTGGATAAAAAGATGTGACAGAAATCCCCAAATTGGGGGAGGTAAATATGAAAGACTGAGGAGTCCATAAAGGTTGCTTGGAATCTTGGCCGGTGCCATGGACAGTGTGCAAATAATATCGCATGCCCTGTCAGATCTGAAGCTCGCGTTGGGAAGTGGGTGCATGGTGCTAGTCGCCCGGCATTGTAGCCTCGGGATTGGACCATTTCAACTTTAACCGGAGTTGGCATTGCCCTTTGGGAAGTTTTGCAGGCGTTTTACGAACGCTAAACTACAAGCTTATTAGGCACATGCCAGCACGAGAGCTACCAACCTTAATGCCCACACAACTTCTCGTAAGGTGGCTCTCTCGCCTGTGACCTAGTAACAGAATCTGGCTGCCTCGGTTTGCCGCAATACTGGCACCGTTTGCCATGCGCACGTTCGCTCGGCAGACATTCCTAAGGTCCCAAGAAATTGCGCTTGGCCAACTTTGAATTGTTCCTAATCTGCCGGAAGACTAGGTGGAGCCCCTCGTTGGAGCCGCTGTTGGATAAGGACGGAAAAGTGGCAGTGGGTCGGCCGCTGGGTGGGTAACCGGCGTCCCGTCCTCGTTCCGCAGACCAGGGCATCGTGACGGAGCTGCGCCAGCTGCGGGTGAGCATCTCGGACTTCGAGATAAAGGCGGTGATTGGTCGGGGCCACTTTGGTGACATCCACATGGTGAAGGAGAAGGCCACGGGCGACATCTATGCCATGAAGATCCTCCGCAAGGACTACACCCTGTCCCAGAGGGAGGTAAGTCCACGGCTGCTGTTCCTTGTGCGGGCGACGTGGGTCGGTGTTTGAGGTATTTGCAGATACCTTTCGAAAAGCATCGCATGATCTCTCATCTTAGAATGCCGTTCCGCGGGTTAACTACCGTTCAATGTTTGGCTTTTCGTGGAGTGTCTCCTTTAGTGCTACTGTCTGCCAACCACTCGTGTGCGGGTACTGTTCTGCAGGTAGAAGGCCGTTTGCTTTTGGACTCTCCACAATTATTAGGGCTCACCGTGAAATGTGGAGTGTTTGTGACTCTATTCCATTTTGTGGTCAATCTATGGCGGCAACGAAGTTACTTGTGTGAGCGCGTGGCTTCATCTAGGGTTTCATTTGCATGAAAGCAGGCGCGAGTGAATCGCAGTATTGAGCCCCACGCTCGAGCCACCAGCTTTGACGGCATTTTAGACATACCACGGAACGGAGTGTAGCATTCGGATCAGGGACGCTCGTTTCACGCAGGCTATGACGTTCAACCAGCTCGGACTGGTTTGACCTTTCAGAGAGATCGGATCGGACAGCCTCTTGTAGATAAAGGCACCGTCGCGAAGAAAACGTGATCCGACATTGACAGTTTGTGAAAATGACGCTTTTTCTCGGACGGAACTGAACTGGAATGCGAGCAACCGAGACCTTCTAGGGAGCGAGGTGGTGGGGCCAGAATTTTTACGTCAATTACCGGTGGCCAGAGAGGGCGGAGCTTGGACGCGAGTGTTGCGTTCAATTGGCGCCTGTGTCCTCCCCGATCGAACGCGAGTCCCAGCTGACAACCAATCTCTGCTTCCCGCCGGCGTCTGGCGGTGGACGGAGAAATCCGAGCCGATCGAGCACAAAGAGGAAGGGCACAAGATTGTGGTGCCTTTACTACGCACAATTGGTTCAATGGCAGAGGCACAAAGAGGAGGAGGGCCGTGACGACGCACTCTTGGTTCCACTCGAAGAACTCGGTCGGACTCGAAGTGAAACGGAACTTAGCTAGGAGGCCCGACCCGGTCGCTTTTGCTAGAGCGTAGCCTCGAATGTGTGCCCGCAGGTGGCCTTCTACGAGGAGGAGCGGGACGTCCTGGTGCGAGCCCCGCAGGGGGCCCCTGGCTGGTGCAGCTGCAGTACGCCTTCCAGGACGCCTCCCACCTGTACCTGGTCATGGAGTTCCTGCCCGGGGGCGACCTGTTTGGGCTGCTGGACCGCAGCGGGCCTGCCCTGCCCGAGGAGGATGCCCGCTTCTACCTGGCCGAGCTGGTGCTGGCCCTGCACGCCCTGCACACCCTCGGATATGTACACAGGTGAAAGCAGATGCACACCTTGGAAATGGTCTATGCCCCTCCGTTCCGATGTGGACGATATCCGTGGGACCTTTCCTCTAGACCAGGGGTCTCAAACACGCGGCCCGCGGGCCGCATGCGGCCCACGACTCACTGCGATGCGGCCCGCAGGCAACCGGCTTGGAGTCCCGGTTCTCATGTCTCGAGTGCTAGCATGCGCCATCGTGATATCATATCGCCGATTCATTTTCGCTCGAAAAGTAACTCTGCTCTTTTAACGTATTGACACAATTTATACTTATCTGTGCTTGTATGCACCTTGTTTCGCTTTATGTTTTGCTTCCCAGCTTTTTGTAATGTACAACAATTCCGCTACTAAACTGCAGGCGCGAGCTCTTTGTTAAAGGATGCTTCTCGGCTGCGTAAACTCTCGATTAGCAGGAGCAACTGCCGAAGATAAATCTACGAGCTCGGGATTATCGTCTTAAAAAAATATCACCATTAAAAGGTAAGTGTGGGTGTTGTAATAGAAATCACCAGGAAAGCAAGAACTGCCAAATTAACTTATTGTTTTTCAGAGACATATTGAGCTTGGTTGATTCCCGAGTGAATTGAGCAACTAGAACGACAGCGTAATTGCCCTCTTGTATTATTAAATATGCGAGCACGTTAGCGGGGCGGTGTCATTTTAATTATTGTTATCACATCATTTCAGGGCCCAAAGTAGCCATATGAACAAATCAAATCTAAAAATGTCACTGACAAAACCGAGCTTACAAAAAGCATAAAGCACAAGGTCTCTTGCTCTTTCAAATAGTTTAACACCGTCACAACCCCCGCCGTAACCCCCCCCCCCCCCTATCAACGTTGGCCCTCGGGCGTCCCAGTGTGGGCTATTTGGCCCCCACGCTCAAATTAGTTTGAGACCGCTGCTCTAGACTATTAAGTGGAGACATGATAGGATGAACTTTGAACCGTTCCCTCAAATTGATCCAAACTTTCAGGGTGAATTGAACCCCATTAGGATTGATGACATCTAAAGTTTCAATTTTGCAGGCCAATTCCACACCACATACTATGCTTAGCAAGCTCCAGAAAAAAAGTGACTTTGTTGGGAAATGTATTTAAAAAAAAGAATAATTGCAATCCACAAAATGTTTGTTTTAATGTGAAGTAGAATACCTGTAGTGTGGGTTAAGGTAAATATAATTCTAGAAAATGCAATTTTAGAGAAAAACAGGAACACCCAAAAAAGCAAAAGATTTTAACAAATTTCTTTGTTTTAAAATATTCAGTTTTTGTCACGAAGAAGTTAGCCTTTTGAGATTATGAGTACCTTAAAGTGTTTCTCAGGAAATTTCAGTCCAGTGACACCACTGAGTGAAAATTTTACTTTCACAGTGTCAAATGATACATTTCCTCGTACCATATTTCCTGCCAAAAAGTGAAACTGAGAAAAATGCATTTGAAGTTTCAACCTTAGGTTTCTTTATTTTTTATGAGTCCAAGGTAGGCAAGATTAACGTAGAGCATTGTTAGCACCTTCCTCTTTGAGACTTCATTGTTCCCCTGGCACTAGCTACCAGTTTGTGTCATTTGTAGGCAACCTAACTTTTGTAGTAGGCATTCCTTGACAGATAAACTGGCAAGAGCTAAGAGGCAAATCATACTAAGGAAGAGGTGCAAAGCAGGAATATGATCTGAAGTGGAAGATACTGTCAAAGGGTGTTACTGAAGATGGCGCAATATCACGTCACTGGGCCGGACCAATCGTAAGCCCTCTTTCGGGTCTCAACCAATAAGATTGCTCACACCAAATTTTCAGGATTTTTTCTGTTTGGATGTACTGTAGGGTTCTCCTGGCCATCGATACTTTTAAACTTTGTAAAGCTTCTACAGGCTAAATCTAGAGTAAAGGGCGCTTAACTCCCATTAATTTGTTCGTCCATGTGCCTGAGCACGCCCAGTGGCAAGTGATCTCACTTGATGCGAGCTGAAGTCACGTGGTGGGACACCGCATCGCGTGATGCCATAATGTCGCCCGACATTTAGTGCCCTCGAACAAAATTAGACGTTCGCTCCTCGTATACTGCATTTCAAGCATTATTGAGATTTGAGACGCATAATGCCATGCATTATGCCCCTCAGCGAGGAAAAGGCGGTCCGACGCATGACTGGCGCAGCACTGTGCACATTGAAATCATACTCCCGACACGTTCCTATCGCTCTCCGTGCTGGCAGGGACGTGAAGCCGGACAATGTGCTTATCGACCGCACCGGCCACATCAAGCTGGCTGACTTCGGCTCTGCTGCCAAGCTGGCGGACAGGAAAAGCGTGAGTGTTTGCTCGGGCCAAGGGGCCGGCAACCCTTTGGGTGGGGCACCATATACGGGGTGTGTCCCCGAAAAAAGACTTTCTTAATGCAAAAAGAAATTACGCACTGTTGTACACGCCGTTTCTGCCCAAACGTAGCGCAAGTTGTCTGAACCAGATGCCAGAGTTTCTGAATGAACCATTATCTATAATCAATTTTTGGAAATTTTCGATAGTGAAGTGGTGACCAACGAAGCCCACAAACACATGGGGCCGAATAGGGCAAACTGTTCAGAACCAGCCCCATTTTTCCGTTGAAACTTTCAGAAAATCACTTAGCTTTCCAAATAAGATAACGATTCCTGTGCTATATGTGGACGAAGATTGAGCGCTTTGGCAATGCACACTTTATTTGTGCGACCAAAGGAAAACTCCGTGAATTATTTCTGGGATACACCACACATAATCAAGACTGTCGTATCGCTTCGTCGAATTCCTCGCTCTTTTGAAGGACGGCACAGTCACCGCAGCAGGTTGGGCAGCGGCGACAAAAGGTTTCGTTAGGTGAAAATAATGCCTTAATTAGATATTGCCACCGTACCAAATTGGCCGGTGAACTGCGCCGCCGCGTGGCTGCTGGAAAACGTTCTTAAATCATACAACTCAAATATGCTCCAGTGAGTCTAGTTACATCTAGCCTCGAATTGTTTGCCTACGGTGTTTGCTGTTCAACTTCTGCTCGACTCCCGCGTGAAAGATCAGAGGGACACGGAATGTTATTTGTTCGTTTCGTTTATTTCTCAAGCGGCTTCTTTTCTCCTCTAATTATATGTTTATTTATTATTTTCGGTCAATACATGCGCACATACTCGGTCGCCAAGTGCGTCCAAGAGTATGCGCGCACGTGCGCAGCTAGGATAACTAGGTACTCACAATGAGATATAGGAAAGTCGTTAGAAAAGAAACGCACGGGCGAGGTACGTGTGGCACTAACGAAAATATAGCGCGACATTACCTTACAGTTTTCCCTAACGAGACTTTGCTCGCAAAGAGAAAAAGAGACGCTCCCCTTGCAGATGGGGAGCCGGATGCCCGTGGGCACGCCGCACTACGTGGCGCCCGAGGTGCTGAGCGCCGTGGGCGGAGGTCCGGCGGCCCCTCGCGCGCACGGCACGGCCTGCGATTGGTGGTCCCTGGGCGTGCTGGGCTACGAGATGCTCTTCGGCCAGAACCCATTCGCGGGCGACCGCATCACCGTCACCTACAACAACATCATGAACTTCCAGGTGGGCACGCCACACCCTGCCTTTTCGACCGGCACGCTTGGAGTCCCGTACTGCTCACGCGTCAAAAGAGGTCCCAAGGCAGCAACAAACAATGTCGCAGAAGCCGGCGGCTCGACCGATCGCTCTTCGAAATGCCGATCGCCGACGGGCTAGAGGCCCACACAATTGCATCTGCTTACAACCGAGTCGCGGCGATCTCTCACACCGAGAGAATGCGCCGGCGCCGTCTATGAGGTGGCCCGCATTTTACAAGTGCCTAGGTTTTATGGTACTATTTACCGGATCAAATGGACATTTCTGAGAAAGCGTCCATTCTAACATTGCCCAAAGTTTTTTAAGCCAGAAAAGAAAGTGATGTGCAAAAAAAAATGATGAAATATATGGAAACATCGAGCGTTCCACGGCCACCCAAGGATGGTCCCGGTGCGTTCTGTTGTCGCGAGAGATTCCGAGAGGTTTTAAGATGCTCGGTCGTAAGTGCGAGTTTGTGAACCGGCTTTAAGAATTCAGTAGATACCTCGCTCCCGGCACACGCTCGTTCCCTTCTGCCAGACTTTGGTCATGCGAGCAACCGAGCGTCGTCGAAGAGGGACAGATTGCGTGCAAGGCGGAGCGTCCGCTACATTTTTGGCCCTCGCCAACCGCAGTGCTGGCAAAAATGTCGAGCGGAGACGCGAGGGTCGCTGTCATCGCGGCGTCCCGATCAGTGGTCGACGCAGTTTCCGTCGATCGACCGGCCGCGCAATGAGCCATGGCAGAACAAGCATTGGTCGCGTCGACCCGTGTCGCGCGCCACCGCCCGGATCGCAACAAATTGTAGCACCACATCGTCGCGTTGCCGGCCAGAAAACAGAGGTGACGAAAAAGTGCCTTCAGCGACGGCCACGTCGGGCGGCACTTTTTGGGACATTACTGTCGGGAAAACAAATTTGACGGACGGGAAATGAACGCGTATCTCTAAGGGGAGTCCGACGGGACTGGCATTTGTGAACGTAGCAGCCAGAAAAGTTACCGTATCGAGATGCTGAACCATGCACCTATACGTCGTTTTACTTCATGTCCGACCGCGGCGGACGCTACGAGCCACCATAGCCAATCCGGCTACGCGAACGTAGCGCGTTGTAAGCTTTCTGCCCGTCGCTGCGCCCCTCTTTGAGGTCACGTAACGCTCTCGGGGCCTCGGTTCGACTTCGACGGCTCGTGGCATCCACCACGGTCGATCGTGAGTTGAGACGGAGTGTGGTGGGACGGAGAAGCAGTAAAAGCCCGTCGACGCATTTGCGTTCACTTAGTACCGAGTTCTCGCTATCTCTTATGACGATAGAAGATGCCGGCATCATCTGTGAGGTGACACTGGAACTGCATTTTACTAGAGCGAAGGTGTTGCAGTTTTTGCCAAATCAAATGTACATACCATCTATGAGAAATGGTAGTTTATAACATTGCAGGAAGTTTTCCGAGAAAGGAAGAACCATGCTCGAAAAGAATAAGGAATGTACGAAAATGCCGAGTGTTCCACCCGATAGATGGCAGCATAGTGTTCTCTTGGAAAAGGTTTTAAGGCACATGGTCGTAAGCGGAATCGGCCTTTAGTAGCCTCGCAAACAGCAAAAAAAGAAAACGAGAAAAAGAAAAAAATCCTCGGGTTGATGGTTGCTTTGGCAGACGCCGCGTTGCACGGGGGACCGGGAATCGCCCGGACGAGAAGATAGTTGCACGCGGGATAAAAAGATTGTCTCATTTCTGAGCTCCGGCATTCAAGTAGCCATCTCCTTAAAATAAGCCCGTTTATGTAAGATTGTGGTCTTTTTGACGGTGCTATGATGCCAGTAACTCATCTCCGACCAGTGTGTTTAGTGTCCTATTTCGCTCGTGCATCGAAGTTGGTTTCGAAGCAGCAACGATTAACGTCGCAAAAGCCGGAGCGTCGTGCAGTCGGATGTTGCGATCCCATTGGTTGGTCGCAGAGTTCCGGCAGAAAGCGGGAGCAAACGCGAGTGTTTCTGTCGTTGTGGCGTCCCGACCCCCAGTTGCCGTAGCTTCCGCGGACTGCCGAGCCGGAGGGCGATCGTCAACGGTGCGATGCTTCTACGACGTCGCTAGGCAGAAATCGAGGGTCCATTTTTTTGGACGGGGTAAAGACGCGAGTTGGAGATGCATTCAAGGCAGCGGTGCATTCCAGGGAAGGGTGAAGCGGTAAATGCCCGGGCAAAATGTGTGGGACCGTCCCATTGCTGGCGTTGCAGGACTCGCTGACGTTCCCGAAGGAGGCGGAGGTCTCCGAGACGGCCGTCCGGATGCTCCAAGGCCTGCTGACCTCGGCCGACCGGCGCTTCTCCTACCAGGACGTGTGCGGCCACGCCTTCTTTGCCTCCGTCGACTGGAACAACATCAGGCAGAGTGAGCCCCCCGACGTTTCCTTCGTGTTTGATGGCAACTCCGAGGCAAAGCGCCGGCCTCGGATCCCCGGGTGGTGTGATAGAATCTCGGCCTAGGCACCCGCGGTTCGACGGAGGCTTACCACAAAGAAGGCACCGCGTAACCGAGATTTTAGTGGCGTGTCAAAGGATCTCGGGTGGTCCAAATTGTTCCTCGGGCCCCCACTGGGGCGTGGCAGATGCCCTTCGTTGGTTTCGCACGTAGGACCCCCAAATTTAACTTTGACTTCTTGCCTGAGAAAGAAGCCCCAGGGTGGCGATTGCCTTGACTTGACTTCTTTGGGGCTCTTTAAAGCAGTCGAGTCAAGTCGGCTGCCACTTGGAGGCTTCTAAAAAATTTCTCACTGTCTTTGACTATTTTTTTTTTTTTACTTTTTCAGTTTTGACAAATGCTACGAAAGAGGTTTTAGGATTACTGTAACACTAATCTTTCTCTCTTAAAGGGGCAGTGCAACGGTTTTAATGTTGAAAGAATTGCCAGTTTGCATTTCTTATATTGTTTATACAAGCCCAAGTGACCAAAACGCGTCACCTTTCCCCGAAAAACTGCTGTTCTGCTGCGTAATCGCAAGGCAAAAAACGAATTATTTGCCGATCTGCAGCACCCTGTAGCGGCTACGGGAACTAGAATGACGGCGTCTCTGGGGGTACGCGGAAGTCAACAAACCCTGTCCCCCTCCGCTGCTACACTCGTCGTCAGCCCAGTGGCGAACCGTCCTTTGTGTCCATCGCTCGCCGCGGCCTTCGTCGAGGCTAATCCTTTAAAAGTAGACAATTGCGGAGGAAGCGGCTGCGGTCTCTGAAGAGAGGGCCTAAGGGGAAACCACGTGAACCCCCAGAGTACGTCACTCGAAAGTCGACGTGGAAAGTTGAGAGGCACTTCGACCTTCGATTTGTTTCATTTTTTAAAATAAGAACAAGCGTTCGTAAGAAAATGCGGTTTTCTGTTTTTTGTTTCATGGGTGACGCAGATTAATTTCCGCAGTTAATTGGCCAAAGTCTGAAAATCGTTGCACTGCCCCTTTAATAAGTATGAGTCCAGCTTTTGAATATGTTCTCATCCAAATGGGCCCTGCTGTGCATTTGGCATAGTTTGGTGAATACGAGCAAAATCTATCTTCGGGTCCTTCCTCGCGACCCTCTATTGCAGGGAGACCTTTCCCATTCCCTATAACTGTTTCCCAATCTGTGGGTCGTAACCTCCCGTTGATTCAGTGGCAACTTGAAAAATTGCAAACTTGGTTTCTCTGTGGTTGCATTGATAAAAGCTGATAAGCCTCATTCAGCCACAACTGAGTGTTGCGCTTTCCAAACTCCGCCCTCGCTTTGAGAAACTTTGCTCTAACAAACAAGCTCACTTAAAGGTCCTTAAAGACAGTCATTTCTGCTGGCAGGCGTTTTTCTTTCTTTTATGGTGGTGTTTATCCCAGCTGACTCACTCTGACTGTAGAAACTGTCAAATAAAATTTCAACGTCAGTTTTGTGTTTTACTGTTTATGCAACTGGGGCAGGGAAGGGTTTGCAATGCATTGTTTTATATCTTTGGTGTGTAGCAGAGTTTGGGAAGCACTGCTCTATAGGCTCAAATTTTAATGCGACCTGGGATATAACGTGTCTGCTTTCCAACACAGTCTGTGGCTCTACACAAAGTGTGTTGGAAAGCAGACATGTTATATTCGAGGTTGCATTAAAATTCGAGCCTACCTATAAAGATCGCACTTGTGCCCCAACAGGTCTACACTGGAACTCTATGCATGGCAATGTTGCGCCTAGAATCCGGCTGCAAATTGCTACACGAGGAAGTAGATGTTCGGCTGTCGTTCATAAATTGGTAGCACCTGGTTCGTGTAAGCACATTATAAGGCAGTAAAAATGACTTAGTAATGTGTTGTTACATGTCTTTTCCTGTAGTTTGTCGCGTTGTCGCAGGATGCGCATCTACAGCAGAATTTTTTGATGACGACAAAAAAGTGCATACGAGCTGATGATTCGCACTTGTATTAACCGAAGCCTGCAACGGAGACACTTAATTAAAAAGAGGGACGCGCACATGTTGTTTTGATGGGGACCTCTTAGAGACTGTGTCCCTCTTGTGTGTCCCTCGCTTCCCCCGTCTGGGCTTCTAAATTGGCTCCCCCGTCCCACCCAGCGGTGCCCCCGTTTGTGCCGAGCCTGAGCGGGGAGGAGGACACGTCCAACTTCGACGAGTTTGAGCAGGAGACGCCCCGTCCCCGGGTGCCCGCCCTGCGGGACCAGAAGAAGGGCTTTGAGGGCAGCAGCCTGCCCTTCGTGGGCTTCACCCACACGCAGTGCGCCACTGGTGCAGCACTGGACAGGTACTGCACCCTTTTATGCCACATCTCTGAGTTGCCACGGCCGCGGCAGCTGCTCACGACGGCCATGTGCTGCATATGACTGCTTGGGTAGACGCCTATGCAGCAGTGTGTTCTTAGGTCTTTAATTGCGAGTTAATTGCCATCGCTTCCATCTCGGAGCTTACTTCACGGAACGGTTCTGTGCTCGAGTGTGTCGCACCTAGGTGCACCGTGCTCGCAAGTCATTCGCGACCAAATAATTAACGTCCCCAATACCAGAGGTTAGAGGTGGAATCAGTCTGAGGAGAATGTCGTAAACTTTTGCGAAAAAAGGTTCGGCATTAGAATAGAGCCACCTTTTGTTGAATGTGCACGCAGAATTGGCCAGTACAGAGGCAGTGCCTCCCACGAACCAATTATTGTCAAATATAATTGGTCGGAGGAAAGGGAGCTCGTTCTTTCAAAAGTGCCTAATTTGAAGAGCACAAATATTCGGCTGAGCGAAAATTGTTGGCTACGCCAATACCGTAGCCTTGACTGAGCCGTTGATTGCATCTCGATTCGCCCACTGGAGTCATCCGATTTCGGCAACTTGGTGCATTTCATAGTTTGCCAAACCATTTAAGAATGATTTCGACTGAACTAGGTCGTAATATTTGGCTTGTGGTGTTCCTAGGTAATGCTGAAGAGAACTTCATTGTTTTTTTAAACGCAAAAATGAAGCACGGTTGCCCCTTAAACGAGGAGTTTTTAGCGTCGCTACAGATGGCAGCAATGATAGCGAACCCCAGCTGTATCTTGCTAGCACGAGCAGTGCAATACAGATGTAAGGAAGTTGACTTCATGTAAAGTCATTGTCAATATTTATTGTAAAAAAAATGCTACCCCCTTGCCCCTCCCGGCTTAAAGAATCTCCCGGATTCGGTTTCTCAAAATTTGGTGGCTATGGTAAAGGTAAAGTTTGCTCAAAAAGAGCGTGATTCAAGAATGACCCCTTATCGTGTGTGGGAGCGGGGCTTTCGGTGGCGCTAGGAACGCCCTCTGCCCGTGCCTGCTCACGTGCGGACAACTGAGAAGAGCTGCCTTGGAAGGACGCTCTTTGCGGAGCTTGTTGGCCGATCTTGGAATGTCTCCCCCACCGGCGTGCCTATGGGGATTCCTGGGGGCCCGCTCTTCCCTCAGGACGGTGAGCTTCCTGGAGGTGGGGTCCCCCCGGCGAGAGAGCCCCAGCATTGGAGGCCGGCAGCAGCGTGGCCAGCCTCGGGAGCGGGTGCCCTCGGCGCGGGAGGAGGCCCTCCAGCAGGAGGTGCAGGGCAGCCAGGCCCGACTTCGGGAGGCCCAGGAGGCCAAAGCTCGGCTGGAGAAGCAGCTGCAGGATGCCGAGGCCAGGGAAGCGCACCTTCGGGCGGACAACCAGGTGGGCCTTCCCCATGCCGCCCGCGCAACAACTAGAATATTAGGCCTTTCCCTCCCAAACGTCGTCGCTAGTGCATCCACGCGGAGCTGCCTAGCTCGCGTCAACATCGCCGCCAGCGTGTCTCGCGGCGCCTCGCACTGAGCGCAACGCCAGCGTCTCGAAGACGAGCGTGTCTCTCATCGACCTTTGGTGCGTTTGCCACTTGGGGTGGTTCAGGGATCCACTAACAATGACGTCGTGCTTGTGCCTCATCTCCTAGGTGGCATTGAGTGTGCACGGCGGACGTGAAGGGAACCTGTTGGGGACAGGGGAAACGCTTCGGTTCGTAAAAATAACGTTCGTTGCCGCCAGGGGTAAGAATAGACTTCGTCCCCAAGAGAAAGACATGCTCTGGAGTGTGAATTCTAGACGGGTCTTTGAGGAACCTGTGGATTCCCCCAGAGATCATCGAGCCCACGCGACCTTTCGATCGTCTCTGGGCTTTTTTTCTGCTCTAAGTATCTTTTTAGTTTCTCGAAGCTACGCATTGGTGTACGACAGTGAGGCCTCCTTGTGCTCGCATCCCTGTCCACAATCTCTTTAGGCCTCCCGAGTGGGTAGCCACGTTGGGGGTTCCTTAACTGTCATTCGAGGCAGTTAAGTGTTTTGTAGGGGTCGAAACCTTCGAGAACCCCCACTCCCGAGTCTCGTAAGAAACTCTTCGAATAGCATATTCGCCACATTACCAACGGCCCCGCATCTAACGCGGCCATCGAGGAAAACTAACATCTCGCTTGGAATTTGTACCAGAAGGCAGGATGACCCTCTGCATTGCACCCCGGTCAGATCGAGAGCGGAAGTTCTAGCGCATGAGGCTTTCCTGCGGGACGCCCTCCGGGCCTTGACGGCCTTCCCCCGGTGCAGAACCTGAACATGCTGGTGAGCCTGGAGCGTCAGGGGCGCCTGGTCTCGGAGGAGAAGGCGGTGCAGCTGGTGGGGGCCCTCAAGCGCAAGTACCGCAGGCAAGACGAGCTGCTCCGCAGTGGCCACTTGTGAGTCCGGTGGCAGCCCGGCCACACCCCTCTCTGGGCACCGCTTGGGTCTTGCACACGTCCGCATGGGAGGCTTCTCGCCGGTCACCGTCTGCACATTCTCCCGCTGCAAAAGGGGACTACCGTATTTATTCGAATATAAGTCAACCTTTCTCTTTTTTTTTTTTCGGAAATGTTGTCAAATATTAATTGTCGACCTATAATCGTGACCAAATTTCTCGACCCTACCGAGGGCATGGTGCTATCGAGTCACAGAGTCACTGTCACCGTAGAGCCGCGCCGCTTCTCGTTTCAGAGAGCTTTTGGTGCACGAAAACGACCCAAACAACAGCAGTAGCCGGCGGCCCGCCCGCCATGGCCGCCTCTCGCGCGCATCCCTCCTTGGGCGTCGGGTTTCACGCCAGTCAGCGGCCGGCGCCCCACACGCATGCCCCTCACTACGCAAGGGGAAAAGGGAGGGAAAGGGACGCGATGCGTCATGCGCCTTGCCCCCTCTCTTCCCCTCCATCCCTCTCTCCCTTGTGGATGCACACCAAAAGAAAATACACGGAGGTTACTTTCGCTTGTTGTTGCCTACGTGTGTTGCTCACGGAGACTCGCAGCATTGCTCGCATCTTTGTATTTGGTCTTTCGTCGCTCGCCCGTCTCCGCCTTCTTTTCGTTTCTTGTTGTCATCATTTTGCAATGGTGTCGGTGTGCACAGTGATTTAGCTGAGAGTGCTGTAATGTAATAGAAAGCTATAAGCTAAGATATTAAACTTCACCTAGTCATTCTTGTGTTGTAAGTTTCGTTTTTCAAAACATAGAATTTTAAAAGTAAATAACTTTGGCTGCTGTTTTTATTCTTTTTTCTGCTAGGTGTATCACTGTTTATGTGAAGCTATCAAAAACATTTTGTAATGAGTTGTCTATTTTTGTTCTCTTTTGGAGGAGAAATTTTCAGTCAATTTCAGTGGCAAAACCAAATCTATTCAGGCAGTTTTAATTGAACCTTAATTACTTTTAGAGTGTTTCCTTCCCGAAATATGGCTCATGAACACCTACAATAACCTTCAGGCCTGTATATTATGAGGCTTGGTTACAGTTTATCATCCTCTTCATAATTTCTCTTAAAACAGTTTCTTTTTTGCCACCTGCAGTCGACTCATTAATTCAAACTTCTGGAAGCCACGAATTTTATTTGAATTATCAAAAATTCATCTAAATATGATGCAAGATAAAATTATGAATTGCTGTATGGATGGCTACACACACAGAGCAGATATTTGATGATTTCCACTATACGGGCCTACTAATCATAAGCAGGTATGCCACACATGAAACATTGGTGAAATGTATAACATAAGATTATTCCTTCCTCAAAAATGTTGTTCATCTTGGACTGTTTAGACAGCAAGTGACACCTCAAAACAAAATTAAGTTTGTTCATCCAGCAAAAAACGTTGTCTATTGTGGACATATGAGCAATGAAAACGGACGCCGCGTGGCAGTTTCCACAGCAACTTCCACGGACGCTGTAACCCTGGACCTATGCCATTCAGCCGCGTCACAGCGTCTGCACAAGATACTATGGAAACTGCCGTGCGATGCCCGTTTTCATCGCTCATGTGTGCTCTGCGTTAACTCCGCTGAGTGCGCTTCTTGCCGAGCACCGGTGCGCTGCGGAGAGGCAACACGTGCAGAAGTAAGCTCCGCAGGTATTGCTTCTCCGCAGTGCACCGGTGCTCGGAAACAAGCGCGCTCAGCGGGGCCGCGAGAACAAAAAGTGTGAATTACACGAAAACGGCGTTCGAATAAAGCAGCTTATAAATACATTGAAAACATAACCCAAATTTTGAAATTTGTTTGAATTAAGCAGACGTACGAAATATCCGAGTTTGAATTATGGCGAGCCTACTGTGGTTTGCTTGTGCAGGGTGTATTTTGTAAACGATTTATCCAATTTTAGTTCTTTGTTTTTAATTATTTCTCAATCACAGATGCAGAGGTTGAATCCAGTGATCAAGACACACTCTCTAGCTTTTAAAAGCAATATAGAAAATGGCAAAACAAAGCCTGCCAACATTGACAAAAAAAATTACCGCATCTCCACGTGGTGAATGATGTTGATTGGGGCAAAGCTCTGGTGGTGCTTGCCTGCGTAGACGCTGAGCCGCAGCATGCCGAGCCTTTCGTTCGTTTTCCTCTATGTCAGAAAGAGAATGTGTGGTATGGAACGTGGTTATATACGCATTTGAGCATTTGACCGTAGCACCCTCTTGTCTATAAATGTTGAGCCAATGCATGCAAAGTTTAACGCGATTATATATGCATTTGACCTCAGCACGCTCTCCTGTGTAGACGTTGAGTGGCTACATGCAACGTTCCATCCATGACATCCCCAGCTCTTGAGTTACTACCACATCTCAGAGCCCCTACTCGTCCCGCAGTCATGGCCGAGTGGTTAAGGCGATGGACTAGAAATCCATTGGGGTCTCCCCACACAAATTCAAACCCTGTCAACTGCGCAAAAAGATTTTTTTTTTCAACATTTTTTTTTCGGTTTTTTATCTTTTTTTTTTCTTTACACGGGCACGGACAAACGCCCCTAAAAAAAAAAAGACTTAGGTTTTTTGCTTTATGATCTATGTTGTGTAGAGACCCTTTCAGTTGGAACCTTTATGCAACTGACTTCAGTTTCTTTGCAACCGGATTTCTGTCTCGTGCAGGTTTCTTTTACCGTTACTTTGGCTGGGACTTCACTAGTGCCGTACAGTTCCTGCCTCAATAGATAATTTTTTTCGCATTACCGTCGAGGGTCCGATATTATCGTAACCTGGTCCAATTTTATCGCGATATGCCCGACACAGAGGTCGCTTTTCAAGAGACATTAAGGCGGCTCTTTTTATCTACTCAAAATCGCGAGTGTCTCCCCATACATTGGCCTGATGGCGCAGAAAGTTCAGCAGCCATAGGTTTAAAATAGAGAGAGACGCTTTATTTTTTATCGAGAGACTGGATTATGCCCGTTTTCACCTCAAGAAAAAAGGAAGTTTTGCTTAATGTTCATACGCCGCACACAGTAGTTCTTGCAAGGTATGGTTGTTGAAGGCAGAAGCGATAATTTTGGCGTTTGAAACTTGTAAAACTTGATAAACTAACATATATCTAATCTGAAATGCTTGCACATACGTATATCTCTATTCTCAGCATAAAGAGGGAAATTAGTAATGCTCCGCGAGAAGCGGTAATTGTTTTGCTACGGTTCTTGAGGTGAAAAGGAGTATAGTTTCAAATGAGATGGGTTTCAAGGTGTAATATAGGAACTTTCTTTCAATCTGACATCTCTGGCAATTTCGCGAATGACAGAATGTCCAAAACGAAGAACCTCGGGATTAAAGAAATCGACGGAACCTCCCGCCTTCACGTTCTTGCAGCATGCCGAGCCCCAAGGTTGCCGCACCTTCCGTGGAGGAAGCGGACGAGTCCGGCGGCGAGGAGCAGACCGACGGAGTTGGGCAACGGGGGAGTGCTCCGGAGCAGGAAAAGGAGCGGCTGGAGAGGGAGCTGCAGAAGGAGCGCTCGCGCTGCTCCAAGTACAAGGAGCACCTGAACAGGGTGGGTGGTCGCCGCACGTGCGGGCCTCAAAGGGTGGGATTTGCTCGTTGCACGTGCGTATGTGCAGATGGAATTCCGTCGAACCTACGGTCTCGCTTGCACCGCCAGTGCGTCGTACAAAAGACAGTTTGCAGAAACCGCCTGAGGTGTTTCCTGTACGATGGTCGCGTTGGTCGTACAAAAACTGTCTGCAGACGTGTTCAAATCATACATGAAGCAGCTTGGAACATGCTATGTGTGCAGATTTCTGTCATCAAGTCTGTTGCAAACACCGTGTGTCTTGTATGCGTAAGACACACGGTGCAAACACCGGGGTTAAGGGTTAAGGGAGGACACTGGCGAGAGATTTAATTTCTGATTTACTCAAGTGATCGGAATGAACTTTGCTTGGAAGACTTAACATCGGATGCATATGTATTATGCAGACTTTCAGCTCTCTAGGACAATTTCACATACATGCGTAAGATATGTCACTCTTCGTAAAGAAATCTATTATATGCAAATGAAGCTATTAAGCACCATTTCAACTGCTTCTGTGTAAAGTGGAGGATGTGTTACTTTGGGCTATCTAGTTTTTATTAAAAAAATGTAGATATTTCAGGAAACGTTATTACCTCGAAATAGGAGATGCATATCTGTCCTATGTCATTTTTTCAAAACACGTTTATTTATCAATGAGAATTTCAACTTAAAACAAAATAAAGTAGGTAGCCCGATTCCCCACCAAATTTCAGTTCAGAAACATCTTGATTGTGGTATATGAATACTTTTACCTTCGAACAAGAGATTCTTTCGTATGAAATTTGCAGCAAAAAGTGTAACTGAGAAAAATGCATTCAAATATTGAACTCCCTTACTTTGTTACTGCCTCACAATGCGTTGAAAATATTTTATATCAACGTAACTATTTGGTGTATGGTTATCAAATTTAGTATAAGGGTGTATAATTAGTTTCTGAAACCAAAAATCTCAAACCTCAGGAGGTTGTCTCGTCATTGCAGATCTTGGCAGAGGGCAAGGACTGCATGGAGGAGATGCAGAAGAAGCACAAGTCCAACTTGGAGTACATTGACGGCGTCCGCAAGGAGGTGGCGGAGGTGCCTGCCTTTCCAACTCTCTTCTAACCCGCCGTGTACCGCTGCATCGGAAAAGTGGACGCTCAAATATAAATTTGGGAGCTAAAGTTATATATTTGCGCAAGTATAATGCTCATTTATTTCCGAGATTACGCATTCCAAAACACTTCACATTGTATTTGGAATCGAGTTCAACCACGAGGTCGTGCTAGTCGGGAGAAAGCCGTCCCTCCGACTGAATGCGGAAAATTGGGCGCGAAAAGAAACGGGGGTGTAGGGAGGAAAGTTATTCTTGCGCCCCATAAAGAGACGATTAGAGAACATTGAAAGCGATTCTTCGTCGTTTTCATCTTCGTGCGACGCACAAGCCGCAAAAACTTGGCTCGCCACACTGGTGTGCGGGACAGCCGTCGATTCGAGCCAAGCCGAGACAAGTCGAGGACCTGGTTGAGCAGCCAAGACCTCTGGCCTTGTTTACGCAATCGTGAAACCCGAGGTGTCTGTTTATGTGATGGGACCGTTGCAAGGGCTAGAGCGATGGTGTATCGCTTCCAGCAGTCTTTGTTCTGCCGGCCCATTTTTTAGTTTCCACTCGAGTGTGTTCCGGCATTTGTGCATTGGTGCTTATGGTTTGTGCACTTCGTAAACCAACCGACTTGACACGGTGCACCGTGGTTCTTGAGAAATGGCTTGTGGACAAGGTGCTCACGCTGAAGAAAAAGAAACTGAGACAAGCACATCTCCGAAGCGTCGAATGTGACATCTACGAAGGAGCTGAACAATGATGTTGAGTCTCCTTTTCGCTTCTGCTGTGCACTCAAGCGCGGTAACTTTACGTACGCGTTATCTTTCTTTTTAAGGGCTTCAAAACCTGCCCTCTTGTTATATTCATGGTTGCGTTATACTCGTGCAAATGCGATATGTGCGTCCCTTCTAAATGGACACATAGGTTTTCAAACTTTTTTCCTGCGTTTGCAAGCTGCTATTTCACCTTTTGTTTTCCCTATTTCCTTAGATTGGATTATGATGGCCTAGCCCTTTAAACTGAACAATCAAGGTGAAAAAAAAAAAAAAAAGGCTGGATCTGTCGAGACCGGTTATAACGAAGTCAATGGGAATCGGAAATCACTTTGCTATATCCGCACTTCGATGTTAACGAAGTGCAAAAGAGAATGGTAAGTCGTGATCGCTTCGCTGTAGCCGCTATTTCGTTATTGCCGACTTCGTTACAACCGGTCTCGACAGTAGCCGTTACTATTACTTCACGCAAGGGCAGAGTGTGGGAACCACGCGAAGCCTGGCACGACCTGCACAAAACAAGTGTGGCCAGCAGAACCTGCCACTTCAGAGGGGTCAATTTTAAAATAAAGTTTTTCTCGGTTATCCCTCCTTTTTTTTTGCACACGACGGAAACCCTACAGACTTTCTCGCTGTATCCAACCACTACATATTTGTTTAACTGAACTTACCCTTTAGCCATAAGGGAACAGAGGCAACAAAGCGTCTCTTGCCTCGTTACTTGCCACTGCCTTTGAGAGTTTGGAGGAGCAAGTTGACTGAAAAGGAGCGAACTAACTTTCCAAAGCCAGATCTGCATCGATGGAAGATCCGTTTTGTGTTGCATTGTTTGCTTTTCTATTCATTTCCTTAGGCTGTAGAGAAGCAACGCCGAGCGGAGCAAGTCCCTCGACGTATGCCGCGAAGAGTGTTCCAGTCACCGGGAAAAGTGGCAGTCCTGGAGGAGCAGTTGGCCTCTCTCAGGCTGCGAGTGGGTGCCATTGAGTGTGCTTGCTTGACACCGCTACACCGTGCATACTCCCGCATTCTCACGCATGCAGCCATTAACTTTAAATCGGCTGCAGAGGAACCGATCAAAGGTATTCAGATTACGCCTAACCAGGGGCATACTCAGTAACTAAAGTTTCGTGAGTTAGAGAGGTTTAAGCCTCTAACTGTAACTTGGATACATTTTTGCCTTTATTTGCCGTAAAATCACGTTTGAAAGCCCCCCTGTGAAGAGATAGATGGTGAAGAGTATTGGATGGGTGATTTGTGAGGATGCAATGGCAAAGATTTATCGGATGTGAGCTTTAAACACAGGGGGATACCCCCTATGAACCCACATGACATGGGAGTTGATATTGCAGATCAAAGAGAGGGCTACATCGTGTGTCATGGTGCGATAAACGCATGAGAACCCACCACAATGCGCGCTCATAGAAGCTGATAGAGCAGGTTGCAGTCGCACCAAGCTTGGGTTCCGTGGTACGATAAACATGTGGGAAACCACTTTGAACTTGTTTGTCACGGAAACTGATACCTCCTATCGCAGGCAGAAGTTTGCGTTCCATGATGCATTACACACCAAGGGAGCTTGCTAGGAACTAAAGTCGATGGTATTTAAGAGTTTGGGGAAGCTCCTCTTCTACATTGGCTCCGCTAAAGTGGAAAGACAGGAGCTTCCCCCAAACAATTAACTCGTCACCGACTACAGCTTGTGATACCTGCAGTCGCCAGGGAAGCCTGTCACATGGGCTGTCAACGCCAAGCATTTAGGAAAGCTGCCACAGAGTTGGCTGGCTTTCGAGTCGATTCCGCTTCTTATTTCGAGACATGCCGTAAGGTTTGGTCGAGGCCACACTTCTGCACCGTGCGTCTTCCCGGCTTGCAGTGCCGGGCATACTCGCGTCCGAGCTTAGGCGCGGCTGCCACATCATTAATGGAAAGATTTCATGCCTTCGGGCTAAATCTTTTTCCGATTAAGGGCCGCCTTTTTTTAGCTTTTGGGAAATTTGGAGGCCCGAAGTTGAATGCTGCATTCCTCGAAATGACGGCCTTTCCCTCTTCAGGCGACAACCTCCCTGAAGCGGCCGGGAAGGAGGGAGGGCCGTCTGGGGCCGAGCAACCCCCTCCGGCCCCGACACGCTGCCCGGAGTGTGCCGTGTGCTCTGGGACGTGCCCGAGGCCGTGCTGGAAGAGCGGGACCGCCTGGTGTCCGAGGCTGCCCAGCTAAGGGTGAGGGACAGACTTCCCCCTTGCAGGCACGGGCTGGTTGGAGGGTACTATCTGGCCGCTTGAATGTCAATCTAACCTTTGTAAAGCCGCAGTCGCACTGTCTCATGTACCATAGAAAAGACGCAGCGTTTGCCTCAGGCACAGTGACTGAGTTATCTGCGGACACCGTCGAGTGTGTTTGAAGCATGCTTGCTTCGTACGTATGCTTCGAACGTGTCTGCAGATTGTGTTAACGTGCAACCTTCCTTTGGCTAAATGTTCGTCATTTTCGTGAAGCCTGGAAAAAAGTGTGGCCCCGAGGCTCGACCATGATTGGTTTTGAGTGGAGGGTAAGAGGCTATTGCAGTAAAAAAGCGTTTGTGCCAGGCGGGAATCGAACCCAGACAATTTAAATTATTAAGCTGAGCCGTCTTTCCAGCAGGTCACGACACATCACTGTGAGTTGAAGTGCTATTTGGCTGGGTGTTTGGCATTTGTTGAAGCCCGGATAGAAGCTTGGCCGCGAGGCTCGCCACTGCTCGGTTGACGGGTGGGAGAGGAGGGTGCAAGGTGCTCGACGCCGGTTGGTTAACGGGGAGGTCGTGCGACCAGAGTGGTAGGCGAGGAGGAGCTCGAGAATATGGAAGGCTCTGGAAGATCGCCAGGTTTATTGGCTTTGTTAGCGGTACTATTGCTTCACTCTAGGAACAACTAGCAAGTGTATGCATGGTACGCGTTAAACTATCTGATGAAGAGCGCCGTTACCGTAGGCGCCTGGCGTCTGAAAAACTCTGATTATAGCCAAAACGTTTGTTATGCGAGACCGTTTCAGCGTATGCAACACAGTTGACTAGCAATTTGCTATAATTTTTTTTTTTGCACGAATAATGTCCAGACTTTCTTTTATGCGATGCATTAGCAGTGGGACTGCGACTTTATGCTACCGACGGTGAAAATATAGTGCTATTTCATCGGGCGCAGTCGCTTTTGTACGTCACTGGAAAATGGGAATCTGTTCTTGGCCACATTGTTTTTCTGAAACTTGTTTCGGTTTCAATGGTGCCCAAGAAACTGCCTGTTTGTACAGAGCAATTACCCGAGTGAAGCTCCCAGATAACATTCGCCGCTTTCAGGGGGTCGGTGCGATTCTAGGGTGTCTAGCGACCGGGAAGACCGGGAATTGTCAGGGATATTGTCAAAAAGCGAGCCCAGTCAGGGAAAATGAACCGGAAATGCCATTGAGTGCCCTGAGCAAAGTCTTGAGGACTTCGGGGCAGAAAAATAGGCGATAAATTTTGCTTAGAGCGGAGTGCAGGCTCTGCTCACCTGATGTAGAGTGTGCTACCCAGTGCAAAGGGAACAGTGAAAAATTCACTCCAAGCCTTGGATTGGATTGAGAGTGCGACACTGGGCTAGATTCTGTTAGAGCTACTTGATTTAGTAACAAATGGGAAAGCCGCAGAGCCCAATTTAATCCATAGTATCCGAAAGTGTGCAACTGGCAGCCATGCTGCCATTCGGTTCTTTACGTGTGTGGTTGAGCGTCGTGTTTTCATTGTGTTTCCGGAAGTGGCCTCTTCACTGACGATATCGGCGGCAAGAAATTGCTCGTTAAATCCGGACTTGACGAACCCGAATATTTTGGAATATGCAAGTTGGATTAAGCCCGTTCAAAATGATCCTCACAGTGCTCAATGTTCAATGCCTTGTGTTGTAATGGTGTTGTATATTTAACCGCCTCTACAGTGGTCAGGGAATTTTACGTAAAAATGTCAGGGAAAACCTGGAAAAGTCAGGGAGTTCCAAAATAATAATTTGCTAGACACGCTGGATTCGTTTTGGTGCATACCTTCGACTCTTTCCTTTGTCGGCGACTAGAAGGCTGCCCGTCGCGTGTGGAGACCGTAGGCTCGGATGATGACGATGATCTAAGTGGCCAGACTGAATTTCGGAAAGTGTCCGTCGGCACGTCTAGCAGCCACACTGCATTCAAGAACTGCTCGACTCGAGTTAGTCGCGTCCGAGATTTCCCGGCACAGTGCGACTAAGTTCATTTCGACTTTCTATCGCCGGGAGGTCTGCCGTTATTTGGTTAAAATACATAGTGCAAAAACTCCCATGGGCTATACACTTTTAGCTCAAAGGCACATAATGGATACGATAGAATAATGTATCGTGCTTCTCAAATCCTTTATCGTCGGAATGCGACCTTCTCCCACTGAGAACTTACCCGTGGTTTGCTGCGTTATTCTTATTGGTTTGCAGAAACTAACTTTCATCCTTTGCGAAGTTTCGCAGAAACGCTAAGAATGTTGCAGCTTTCGAAGTGGGAAACACTCATTTAGGGGTTGGAACGATCGAACACATTTGCGTGGTCAAGCAACTTCCGAGCTTGCTGGTTGGGTTGGTTGGTTTTGTAACTCTACCTCAATGGCCACATGCAGAGCCTGCGGGGCTTACCAAAGGCCCCTAGTTCTGTTTGCAAAAGGGGTCATACGAATCCCCGCGTCTGGTCCGATGGCAGTGTCGTCTGAGTGGCCTGCAGGAGGCCAGGGGTCTTCCAAACCGTCTGGGAGCAAGTCTGAGCTGCAGAGGGAGGCAGAGGGACTGCGCTCCGTCGTGACGCGGCTGGAGCGAGTGGCCAGGGCCCAGGAGCCGGTAGTTCGGCCGCCGGCCATGTCCGGCAGCGGGGACAACAACGGGCTCGCTCAGGTGACTGCCCTCTTCTCTTCCAGCCCTGCACCTTTCTGTTCGCTGCACCGGGTGTTTCCACGGATACTTTTAAAAATCCCTACAAATTGGGTGGTTGAGAAAAAAAAAAACTCTTTTTGGGAGCAAACTGCCAGCTATGGTGAAGACACTAAATTAGCAAACTGATATCATAAGATCTGCTAATTAACTTTTTAATTAGTGAAAATCTACATATGCATTAAAATGGCAATTTCGGCTAGTTGGTTCATTATCCCGTTCAAAGCGCTGAAAGTACATGAGGACCTTGCTACACATTGCATCCACCGCACATGTACACCCTCCTTTGGTGACATAAGAATTTTAGCTAGGTATCCCAATCGGATATCTGGGGAGCTAACCGAGGCATTCGAAATAAAAAGCATAGATTGTATTAGTGGCGCATCTGTGTCATTATCGGCGAAAGAGTATGCCTTTTTGCAAAAGGGGCTGCACTGGATGTAGGAGTGACTATGTATTTTATCACGAGTATTTAAGAGATGGGTTTTCAATAAAGTTAGTTGCGAGGCGCCCTGTTTTCGTCCCCTTTCTTATTGTCCTTGTGTAGTTTTGGCACTTTGAACTGAATATACGTATGGTTCCATTTAGAAACTTGCTGAGCATCATTGAAAACCCCTAAATTAATTAATTTTACATTGACCAAAATTGTTTTTTAAAATTATGCAAATATTTTTATTTTGTTTTTGCTGGTTTTGTTTAGACACATTTTTTCTAAAGAAGGAACTAAGAGCAATTTTTACTATTACACCTCAGTTATTAAATACCGCCATTTTTTGGTATTTAGGCATCATGGCAATGCAGTTTTCCATTCTTCTCAAACACTGAAAAAGTCCCCATGCTTTTTTAAACGTTTTTTTTATGGATATAAAATGCTTATAATTAATTTGACATCCTGTATCCCAACTGTGGCCTGACTTTGACAATCCAGAGGTTGGTCTTCGTATGGTAGATCTCAAAGCATGGGATCACGAAGACCGCCACGTTGCAGTCTTTGCACCGATATTTTGTTTTTTCTTCCGGATCTTGGTCCCTCCTGCAGAGGAGGCCTTGCAGCAGACGACACAGCACCGTGTCGGGAGCTGCCCGTTCTCTGTTGGAGGAATGAAACTTACAAAACTGGCGAGCTGTAAGCCTCATGGCTTCATAGTCGAAATTTCTTCCAACTTTCTTCCGTTGGCTCTCGTCGTGATTTGATACAACCACTTTCTCTATGAGGTCCAGTCGGTAGTCCAGTTGACTGAGTGTGTATCCTTGTTCCTTGTACAGAACAAAAGAGTCGTAGACAAACATGTCAAAAAGGTGCCTAAAGATCTTCTTGTAACAGACCTTCTACCCATTTCTCACGGCTGGGTAGTACGAGAGGTTCTAGTCGCGCCTGTCGACACCTCCCACGGTGTCGTCGTAATCGTAACCACAGCAGGCTTCACGATTTTCTCGTTCTGGGCGTTGACTCTTCGACAACCGCCGCATCGTGAACTGTGCTCAGCAAGGTGGCGGCGAGCTTCTGTGTCGCCATTGCAGGTCCATGCAATTTCCTCGCTGAAATGCCCTGACTTTGTTTTTTTAGTTTGAGGTCTTTGAAGAGGGGCATGCCCTTCCTTGTTGGCCGAACCGTGCCACAGACATAGGTTTTTTGCTGCGGGAGTTTGTCTACAAGCTCTGAAGAGGTGTAGTTATTATCGACAGTGACGCAGTACCCTTTGCACAGAAAAGGTTTCATCAAGCTCATGACGACCTTCGTGCCCGTGGCACTGTCTGCGTCCAGCGTAACAGTCCCCTCGCCGGTGTACACGACGAGGTTAGGGGTGTACCTCTCTAAGACTCGCAAAGCAGAAAAACTTCACACCAAAGCATGAGTGCTTCAGTGGCAGGTACTGTTTCCAGGATAGCCTTTCTTTGTACAGCATCAAGCTTTCATCCACGGCTACAGTGATCTCAGGAAGTTAGAGGTTGAGAAACCGTTCCTTGAGGAGACGCAGCAACGTCCACAGCTTGCAAAGCTTCGGTTGGGGTGCTGTAATTCGTCAACCGCGTCCTTGTTGTCAGAAATCTGTTCTTTCTGGCGAGTTCACCAAAGATGGGGGTTTGCAGAATTCTCCCGGTTGACCAATACGTGTCAAGTTCGAGCCCGTCGATATTGCCTCGCAGCAGTATCGATGCAGAGAACACCTTGAGCTCCTCCGCGATTGACAGCTTCCACGCTGCAGTGCGAGAGCCATCAGTTGTTGGATGCTTTGCGATAAACCGTGAGGCATACCTGTTCGTCGTTGTCTGAAGTAATTTTTATGCTCACATGTTCTAGGCTGTAGATCCTCTACTGTTTGCTAGTATGTACGGTATATTATGTGAGACATTGTGTTTCAGGTTGCGCAAGCTCAAGCTGAGAAGTTGAACACCTTGAAAAAGCAGGCTCGCGACTTGGAGGAAACCAATGCCCGTTATGTGAAGGAGATTGAGCGCCTCAACGTTGTGAGTGACCCTCATTGTTTTCTTTGCTTTTCTTTGCGCCTGACCTTGTTTTCTTGAATATCTGTTTTTATACAAATACATATTTATGTGACAATCCTTACCTTGCAGGAAGTTCAGCGCCTCACAAAGTCCCCGGTGGTCGAAGCAGCCGCTTGTCTCGCGACGGACGACGCAAAAACATTGGTGTGAGTGACATTCTGCACTTCTCTGTTCTCTGAGACACGATGGTGCTTCGATACTTTGGCTGTAATTAAAGGGCAACTCCGCTCAATTCCGAAAAATTTAGGCTTACCTGTGATTCCATTTCACAAAGCACTACTAAACAGCTCTACGTCTTCGGATTCGCGAAATGTGGAATATTATTTCTGTACTCTCAATTTAAACATCAGCTGATACCGAAACCGAAACTTCGGTTGCATCAGGCAACATTGATCTCGTGTCATCAGAGTCATGGCCACGTCACGTCGAACCACGTGGTCTTGTGACGTTCGTGGAGGCGAGGTACAGGACACGCGACGCGGGCAGGTCGCTTCACATGGCGTGGACGGTGACAGCCCGGGGGAGAGAGGGAAGGGGAGAACACGAAAGAGGAGAGGGGGGAGCGGAGAAACCGGACATGCGATAAACGCGCAGGGCAGCGCAATCTAGCGCATCCGCTACGGTGATCACGTGGACGCCGTAGAGCCAACACCGGGAGGAGAAACTCATGACGTCATTGTTCAATTTCGCTCTGAGAAGTAAAAACAAACAAAACGTGAGAATGACGTAGTCATGCCTCTGATGTAGTGGTTCAACGTTGGCCGCTCCAACTCCGTCGCATTGACTGCGCTGACGATTGCGCCTCACGTCGCACGCTAGAGTTGGCAGATTTCGGCGACTTGGCTCATTTGAAAGTTTGCTGGCCAGTCTATTAAATATATAGACGGAATTAGATCCTGATATTTGACATGGGGTCTTCCTATATGATACTGAAGAGGGCTGCATAGTTTTCAAAATATCAAAAATGGAGCGGAGTTGCCCTTTAAAGAGGCACTGACAGGTCAAAATTATATTTTTTATTATTATCCGAAACAATTGAAAATGATGCCTGGACATTACCCTCAAATTTTTCAACTTGGCAACTCGGTATTTGTGAATTAAAAGAAACGATTTCCAAAAGCCGGATTTGAAGTTCCTGCGCGATTCGTGCCAGTGCAGTGGCATCAAAGATTGAGTCATCCTGCATCTCGAGTTTCTCTCGCGCCTCAGTCCCTCTATCCCGACCCGAAGTGTGGTGTTCACCCACGTCCTGCGATTAACCACTCTTTTCCGTGCGTGATGCCCATCGCTGCGAGCAGACGACGCTTGATTTTTGAGTTCGAAGTTCTTGTAGGGCCCTTTCAGCGATCTTAAAGGGACACTGACAGGGTATTTATGCTCGCCGAGGTTTGTAGTTGTACATGACATATGAGAGCCCAACTACCCAAAACAGAATTTGCGGCTCGAAATTCGTTTTCTTTCCACCCGAAAACCGCCGATCAAGATCTGGCCGGTTCGAGTCTCGCTCACTTTCTTTTCCGTGGTCACGGGCCGTTTTCTAAAGTATCGATGCGACCACCAAATTTAATCAATGTCCTGGGTCATTAAAGGCACACAGTCAATATTAAAAATAGAAAAAAATATGAAACCCATTTTTTGTGGCTTCAAAAGCTGCAAATACGTTGATTGGAAAAAAGGTAGCACAGACAACTGGACGCTTTCTGTGCATTCACTGCATGATTCTCGACATGGCGTCGTTTCGCGTATCATGGGACTAGCACTAGCGGATGGCAGCGGACGACGGGCGTTGGACCTCTACTGCAGAACTGTCGTTCACGGCACTGGCGAATTCTGTCTTTCTTCGAAAGAGAATTTCGGACCGATCAAAAGAAGTGATATTCATCCCGTACGACACGCCCAACCAGCAAGCCGATTGCACGAAGACGCCGCCGAGCCGTCGTCCCTTCTCATGGCGGAAGACATCGCTCGCTCAAACGTCAAGCACGAAGTGCGTACTTCGAGTTGAATATGCACGCGTACGGTTATTTTACGAGGTGCGAATGTGCCCTATGCGTGGTGCTGCTCGACCTCAAGCCGAGAGTGCATGTATTGAAGGGAAATCGACAGCAAACTTCCGACATACAGTCTACCCGCTGCATAACTACGCATGATGGAGTTTCTTCAGTAGCTCAGTGGAAAGGCGTCCGCTTCACACGCAGAGGGCACGGGTTCAATTCCTGGTTTGGGTGTACCTTTTAATGTTTTTTTTTGTTAAGCATTTTGCGATGTTTACATTTCTTTTTCTACAATTATCACAGAAAAAAAATTGTTGTGCACGATACGTCGCTGAACTAAATGGTATGGATTCCATTTTTGACACCTGCAAACTCAATGTATATCACTCTCCACAAAATGCAAGGAGCATATGAATCGGGTAGCGTCCGCTTTCCCAGCTTCGCGTAATGGTTCTACAGGAATCGCAGCCAGCCATTTATCCCGACCCATTGATCTTTCGGAAACTTGTGCACTCTGGCCACTTTCAGATGCAGGACATGCGAGGCAACTCTTCACGCAACATCTTGGGAGTATTCTTTTCGGAGCTGATCACGGGAATTCACCACGGCACTCGGGCACTCACTACTAATTGCCAACACTTAAATGTACAAAACAACTCATCTTGAAGTACAGAACAGCGAGCGGAATAAACATAACGGCAAAGGAAGCGCTCGGGGAGCGAACGCATTTCGTCTGCTACGTGCAACCTCCAAAGAGAGGAGAAAAAAAAAAAAAAATCCCGCACTGTTGGGTGTAGCCACGTGACTTCCACCACTCACGCTATCCTCTCCACTTCTCCGTCTCGGTTTCGGTTTCGCGTAGTTGCGTTTTTGGCTTTATTAAAAAAATACGTGACTCTGTAGCAAAATATTAATTGGGTAGTAATCCGACACCGTAATGAATCGCCTGACAAAAAAGGAAAAAATATTTTGGGGGGTATCAGTGTCCCTTAAATTGTTTGAAATGGTATGTGGTCAAAAAAGAAAGCGCAGTGGACTGCTGTGAGCGACGGAGGGGCCACGCCATGCTGGTTCTGGCAGTGAAAGGCTGACCCGGCGGAGTCGCAACCGAAACTAGCGATAAACAGATACACAGACACCAAACCCCGTTGTTTTGACCGTTTGATGATTTCCTTTACGAAGTCGGAGACGTTGTCGGGCACCTAAAAAAGAGCTTCGTCTGATTTCCGATTCATCGATCGTCCTCAGTGCTACGTTTGTCGAGCACCGCCATGTTTCTCCGAGGGAGGATAAAAACAGGAGGCGACATCTCTCCCGACCTAATTTTTGGTATTTGAATAAGAATGCTTTAGTGTGTTTGCAATTGCGTTAAAAAACACATCTTACGAAAGCCGTTATTAAATATTGTAGAAATGTCGCACTACAAAGCTTCTAAATTTCATATTCAACTACGTCACAAATATAAAAGAAGTGACGAGGGGAGAAGAGGGAGAGAAAAACGCCAAAAATAAAAAAAGGTACACGCGCGCATGGGGAAACCTTTTTTTTGCATTGTGGTATTTTTGCGCGTCTATGACTACAACTTGCATCGTCTGTAGACAGCCAAAAAAAATACAATCTTAGAGTGTCTGATAGGAATTTTAAATTGATTCTGGCATTGCGTTCGTTTAGCTAGAGGATATCGTGGGTTGTGCTAGCTGTGTCCAAATTTACCATTTGGTTTTATGATTGTTATCTCTGGAAGCGCCATGGCATGTACATCTCATTGCACCTAATCCACTGTTCAATCAAGTTGTCAGATTCTGCATCAAATTTTATTTGTGGATTTTAAGATGCCAGGAGGGCTTAGTTCTGCACATCTGGCATTTCTGCTATTGGGGACAAGTTTTGAAACGGCGTGCCCCTGGTGGCTAAGTTTAAAATTAAACCATGTAGGGACAACAACGATGCAATTTATTTGTCCGCTTTTGCGACACATTGCTCGAAGCGGGCATTATTGAACGCCACTTTCTGCTGGAGCTCGTATTCTGTCAGGCTCGTGTCCATTCCTCTGCCCCATGTTTGATCGAGCAAGATGACACAAAGAACCTGGCCCAGTGGCTTTGTGTTGGCAAACAACGAGCTCTGTGGCAAACGAGCTGGGACAAAGTGCCCCCTACCTCCTCACCACGATTTGGTGGTGCCATTTGGCCAGTGCAGTATTTCTGCTAACCTAGAGTTTCTAACGCAGCTTCACGGAGCAGAAACCATGGCTCCAGCCGGAGAGGAGCTTGAGCTTGCAATCTCGGAATTTGCGGCGCCAGCTTTCTCTTCGTGTTGTGTCGAGCTGCGGTGTTAGGATGTGGTCGGATCACCCCCTTCCAAATTAGCGAGGTGTTGCGTTTCGAATTTGTCGAAAGCTTGTGGCACCGCCCTTTGGCGCTCCACGACAGAAGTCATTGTTGGTTTCTCGCGCGCGCTTCCGGGCCGGCAGGGCCTCTCTCAAGCGGAAGCGCGAGCCCCTGGCGTCCGAGGCTACGGCGGCGCTCGAGTCTCAGCGTGGCGAAGACGCGGGAGTTCCTCTCGACCAGCCGGGCCCGCTGCGGGAGAACTTGCTGCTGGAGCTGCGCAAGGCAAGCATCGTTTTTAACGGGAGTTTGCAGGAAACCGGCAAATAGTACGGAGCTACGGAGAGGCCTACAATGCACTTGCCATTTCCCCAATGCGTAAGGAGGGGTATACAAGCTAAATTTGCAGCTGCACCGGGGTAGAGCTCCCATGCGTCTCCAAAACTTCTTCGGAATGGAACCACCTTCAAGCTTCTAACGTATTCGTGGTTAATTAGCGACCATTTAAAAATGCCGTTATATCTCCTTTCTTCATTTTGAGACTCGGTGAACTAAGCGTAAAATTGCCGTCCCTTTTTATCGTAATCTTTTGTTGTTCCTACTCCTCTCTATAATGCCGATGGTTCCGACGGTATTTAAATAAAGAAATAGCGTAAGGAAGACCCATATGTCCACTGTAATGCCCCTACTGTAATGCCCCATAGCACTGTAAACAACTAAATAAAAAAAATAAAAAAAAGTTTGAGTGCATTTGTACATTTGGGTGCAGGCATCTGAGCTACCGATATAGTAAAAACACTGAAACAGTCGAGTTTTTTTTTTTTAGAAACCGACTCATTGTAAGGGTGTTTCCGTGATGCTTGCTTATGCCCCATACCCACGACTTTGCAACGGGGATCGTCAGTTGCGAGCGACAAGTACGACGGCGCTCGTAAAAGGCGCCAAGCAAAGCTCAGCGGTGATTGCGTTCATAAACCAACTCTCATCGAGGTTGACGATCCGGCATTACTCTTATTTTCGTCAATAAAAGCAGAATGAATCCCATTACAGTCACCAACGGGATAAGAGGGCATTTTGTCGAGATGCCCGGCCTCCAGCATGCGCCCGTTGCCCAGAGTTCCTCATTTTAGGTTGCCCTCACTCACCCTCACAGCCACTCTCACCTCAGCCCCTCACTCCCCTCACCCTCACAGCTACACGCACCCTCAGCCCCTCACTCACCCTTATCCTCACAGTCACACTCACCTTCAGCCCTTCACTCACCCTCGCGGAACCTCATGGCCCTCATGCCCCTCACGCACTCCTGGCCCACACACCCCTCATGCCCCTCATGCACTCACCGCCCTTGCGGCCCTCACGGTACTCACACCCCTCACGTCCCTCACGCACTCATCGCCCTCACGCACTCGCAGCCCTCACGCACTCATACCCCTGATGCACTCACCGCCCTCATGCATTCACGGCCCTCACACACTCATGGCCCCCACACCCCTCACAGCCCTCACGCATTCACCGCCCCTCACGGCCCTCACACCCCTCACGCACTCACGGTCCTTACAGCCCTCACTCCCTCAGAACCTCACGGTCCACACTCACCCTCACACTCATGAATTTTCGGGGTTCAGAAACTCAATCACCCTCACCTCACCTGTGAAGATGAGGGTGACTGGGGTCCCTCATGAGCGAGGTTTGCCGAGGTATACCGTTGCCTTCCGGTGCGCTTTGGCTGCGCGTGTATGCTCGGAGCTCCCGAGACGCGGGAGCGTCATCGAGGGTGAGGAGCTCGCTGGAGCAATGCTGCCTCAGAAGACGAGGCATTATGTCCTCATTAGTAGATCTCTTGCTTGCCCCGAGCATAGAATGCACCGAAGCTGGAATACGCCGCATTGCGGCAGACGAGTGTGTCTCGCCGTTGCGCTGCGTGAGTTGCCGCAATCTGCCGCGAGGCTGCAACCCCGACACGAGCTAGGCAGTGCTGCGTGGATCCGCCGGTGACGAGGTTTGGGGTGGCCTCGTCTTCTAGGTGGTATTGGCTGGAGGCTCTCCACCCTTCTCATCTTGTAAATGACTACGGAGACATCACCGGGAGCGGTTGACTGTCTTCTGGGCGTGCACATCGCCAATATGCTAGTTCCACCGTAGAAAGTTGGGCGATTTGGTAACACATAGGTGAAATAAACGGCGCGAAAAAACGAAGGACATGCTCAGAGCGCGACTCTCGACCGATTTGTTTACATCGGTCGAGAGTAGGTGCTTCGTGCATGCTTCATCTTCTTCATTTATTGGTGCCATTTATTTCGCCATTGGCTAGTTCCACTCGACGTTTTAGCTTGGCCGACCGTAACGGTAACGCCGTTACCTTTCCGGAGTGCGTATCGCAGCTCCGAGGTACATCAGAGGCATCGTTGCTGGACTCTCCTCCCCGTGCAGAAAGAGGAGGCCCTGTCGGAAGCCCAGCTGGATGCCCGCATTGCCAAGCGGGAGGCCAAGCGGAGCGAGGAGGGGAGGCCACTCTAAAAGGTCGCCTGGGGAAGCCTGCCAGGAGCTGGAGGTCCTGAGGAAGGCGGAGGGGGAGCTGAAGACGAGGGTGGCCCAACTGCAGGCGGCACTCCAGCGAGAGGAGAGGCAGGCGGCCACGGCCAAGCTCGGCTACGAGGTGAGGTGCCCGCACTACCTACGAGACGAGGCCCTTCCCCAAAACGTCATCGCTACCACGCATTTGCCGCTTGCCGAGCCTCTCTCGGGGTTCAGCAAGCACGACGGGTGGTCCCCTCTCGACGTGCCGGCGATCCGACAGATTGCAGTGGACTCGCAATAATTCAAACTCGGATATTTCATACTTTCCGGTTAATTGAAATTAATTAAAAAATGTTGGTTGTCCCGCTATGTTTTTAATGCATTTATAAGCTGCTTACTTCAAGCAGCTTTTTCACTTAATTCATACTATTTTGTTCATTGCAGTGGGTTAGCCCGATTGAGTGTGCTTTCACCGAGCACCTGCGAACTGCAGGGAAGCAATACCTGCGAAGCTTGCAGTCATTGCTTTTTCGCAGGACGCAGGTGCTGGGTGACAAGTGCACTTGATGGGACTAACCCAATACAATTATGCAAGCAGCACTGTACTGACCATCTGCTTTCATTATTCGTGCTTGTTTCTTTATTTTTCTGATAAGGTTAAATTCGAGTTTAATAAAGAACGTTTGCAGATAGCAAGCAGATTTATAAATTCCCTCAGTTAGGATAGCTGGGCGTCTCTTTAGGACTAATTTTATGTCAAATTTATCATCTACATGCCACCCCAATGTAGGCATTGAACTTTCTGAAGCCACGCTTCATAGATATACTTTAATATCCCGTAAGGTTGTCCTCCCCCGAGAGATCACCCATCCCGTTTTTCTGGCTAAATATATGTAACATAAAAATTCCGAAACATCGCCCACCTCCCAATTCCCGTTGGACGTCAAGCGATGTCCGACGGGAATCACGCATCCACGGCGCGATCTGCTGTACCGGTGCGTCTGACAAACGAGTTCATAGCGAGTTCCCGCATTTTTGTCTGCAATCTGCGTGCGTGATATCAGCTCCTGTAACACGCGAGCTGTTCCTGCGTGTATATTGCGTCGTAAAATGCGAATCTACCGTGTTCACGATTTGCGGTATCCGTTCCCGAGTTCGTAGCGGATTCCCGTGTTTTTGTCCGCGATCTGCGCACGCAATATCGAATGAGCGAGTTGTTCCCGCGTGTATACCGTGTTTACTCGCAGAATGAACGCACTTTTTTTCCCGAAAAATCGAGGCAAAGTTGGGAGGTGCGTTCATTACGCGAGGTAAAATTTTTGCGTCCGTATTTACTCGCAGAATGAACGGACCTTTCATCCCGCAAAAATCGACATAACTTCTTATCTCTTTGCGCGCGGCGCGGCAACTCCAAAACCAAACTGCGATGCGCAAAAAAAAAAAAAAAGCCCCTCTCCATGTTTTTGTTTTGTTTCCGTGTTGTTGTTTTTTTTGCCTTTTGCAATTTGTTTTGTTTGTTCACGCTGCCCATGCTTTTGCGACCTCGCTGCACCAGGATAGAAAAGTGTGTTTATTTTGAGGGCTTCTCGCTTCTCTTTCCAAAGTGCGACGAGGAGGCGAGGGCAGGATCTTCATTATGTGCACTTTGCTTGGGCGAGGGCTTCTCTGCTTTTCTTTCTTATCTCATATTCTTGCGCGCGGCGCGCGACCCTGGAACCAAACTGCGTCGTGCGAAAAAGAAAAAAAAAGCTCCTCTTTATGTTTTTTGTCTTTTCTCTTAATTCCGTGGATTTTTTTTTTTTTTTTTGCCGTCTTTCGCAAGCTGTTTTGCTTTGCTTAGGCGAGGGCTTCACCGCTTCTCTTTCCTATCTTCTTGCGCGCGGCGCGCAACCCAAAACCAAACTGCGCTGTGCGAAAAAAAAAAAGTCCCTCTCCTGTTTTTTTTTTTTGCTTCTCGTGTTGTTGTTTTTTTTTTCGCACTTTTGCAAGTTGTTTTGTTTGCTTCACGCTGCCCATGCTTTCGCGACCTCGCTGCACCAGGATAGAAAAGTGTGTTCATTTCGAGGGCTTCTCGCTTCTCTTTCCAAAGTGCGACGAGGAGGCGAGGGCAGGATCTTCATTATGTGCGCTTTGCTTGGGCGAGGGCTTCTCTGCTTTTCTTCTTATCTCTCATATCTCCTTGCGCGCGGCGCGCGACCCTGGAACCAAACTGCGTCGTGCGAAAAAAGAAAAAGAAAGCTCCTCTTTATGTTTTTGTCTTTTCTCTTAATTCCGTGGATTTTTTTTTTTTTTGCCGTCTTTCGCAAGCTGTTTTGCTTTCCTTAGGCGAGGGTTTCACCGCTTCTCTTTCCTATCTTCTTGCGCGCGGCGCGCACTCCAAAACCAAACTGCGATGCGCAAAAAAAAAAAAAGCCCCTCTTTATTTTTTTGTTTTGTTTCCGTGTTGTTGTTTTTTTTTTCGCCTTTTGCAATTTGTTTTGTTTGTTCACGCTGCCCATGCTTTTGCGACCTCGCTGCACCAGGATAGAAAAGTGTGTTTATTTTGAGGGCTTCTCGCTTCTCTTTCCAAAGTGCGACGAGGAGGCGAGGGCAGGATCTTCATTATGTGCACTTTGCTTGGGCGAGGGCTTCTCTGCTTTTCTTTCTTATCTCTCATATCTCCTTGCGCGCGGCGCGCGACCCTGGAACCAAACTGCGTCGTGCGAAAAAAGAAAAAAAAAGCTCCTCTTTATGTTTTTGTCTTTTCTCTTAATTCCATGGATTTTTTTTTTTTTTGCCGTCTTTCGCAAGCTGTTTTGCTTTCGCTTAGGCGAGGGTTTCACCGCTTCTCTTTCCTATCTTCTTGCGCGCGGCGCGCGGCGCCAAACCAAACTGCGCTGTAAAAAAAAAAAAGCTTTTTTTTTTGGTTTTTCTGGTTTTGTTGTTTTTTTTGCCGCCTTTTGCAAGCTGTTTTGTTTCGCTTTGCTGAGGCGAGGGCTTCTCCGCTTTCTTTTTAACTCCTTGTGCGCGGCGCGCAACCCAAAATCCAAACTGCGCTGTGCAAAAAAAAAAATATCTTTTATGCTTTTTTTTTGCTTCCGTTGGATCTTTTTTTATTTTTTTAACGCCTTTCACAAGGCGTTTTGTTCGCTCACGCTGCCCATGCATTCGCGACCTCGCTGCACCAGGATAGAAAAGTGCGTTCATTTCGCGCGCTGGAGGAGGGGGTCAAAATTTTGACGTCTGAGTTGGGGGTGCGTTTATTACGCGAGTGAAAAAAAAAGTCGAAATTTTGAGAGCCGACTTGGGGGGTGCGTTCATTACGCGAGTGCGTTCATTGTGCGAGTAAATACGTAGTACATTGTGAAATGCGATTGTTGCGTCCATCGATCTGCGGCATTTGTTTCCGTGACATGCGAGTTTGTAGCGTACACCTCGTGTTTTTGCCCACGGTCTGCGTGCACGAGATAGGTTTCCATGACAGGCATGATTGTAGCAGGTTCCTGCATCTTTATTGCACCATAAAGTTGCATCTGCTGCATCCACGGTATTCGTTCCCGTGAGATGCGAGTTCTGGCGGGTTTCCGCGAGTCCTTCGCATTGTGAAATGCAAATCTGCTGCATCGGCCACTTGCGTGTATCCTTTCCCGTGACACAGGAGTTTGTAGCGAATTCCGCGTGTCTACGCATCGCGAAAAGCGAATTTGCCGTGTCCGCGATCTGCAGTATCAGTTCCCGTCGCCATGTGGTTTGTAGCGGGGGCCCGGTGCTTATCATTAATTTTAATGCGAATAGCATTCTTTGGATACTTCACGCACTTTTCGTCTATGTATCTATCTATCTATCTGGCTATCTAACCTCTTACGCCGCGGGTCGATAAATAAATAAAAAAGACCGGCGCCGGCTGGGATTCGAACCGTTGACCCTTTGATCAGCAGGCAGACGCGCTAACCACAGAGCCATGAAGGCAGTCATTCAACGCACTCTAAACGGTTGTTTATATCTTTACATAGGACGCGCACAGCGCTGTCACAGCACCGGACGCGCGCGCTCCATGCACGAGGGCTCATTCCGCTTCGCAGGCTGAGCACGGCCGTTAGCTCACCCTCTCCCGCGCTCGGGAGAGGGTGATGTAGCGGCCGTGCTCAGCCTCACGAGAGCGGAATGAGCCCTCGTGCATGGAACGCGCGCGCACCGGTAGCTGTGACAGCGCTGTAAAGCGCGTCCTATGGTAAAGATATAAACAACCGTTTAGAGTACCGTTGGTTGAGACTAGCTGAGACGCCAGAAAGTCTGGTCGGTACCATTTTGAGTGTTTGTGCGTATGGCGCGTGCTTTGCTCGCCTTCCTAAGTGACACAAACGCACGTGCTGGGCTGCGGGAGATCGTGCGCAGGGCTGTGAAAGTGTCAACAAATTTAGAATCGCCTCAAGAGTGGGCTGGCGTATCTAGAGTGTGCCGGCCACCTGACGAACGCGCATAACTCCGCACCGTTTGATGCTATTCGCATTAACGTAGATAATCATTCCCAAAGGATGGGTTCTGCTGATTTTTGATGAAGTTTTGCTGCAGCATCCCCAAAGCTGCGCCATTCCCACCCCATGTTTTTCCCCATTTATCTCTACATTTTGGGTGGGCGTTCTTACGGGATTTTACGGTAGTCATATTAAAACTAACTGATCTTAGAAGTGGACAAGTGGAAGGTTGCGAACGACCTTAACGAGTTCCAGCTGAATTTTTGTTTAAGCATGGTACAACGGTAGTAAAAGGCTCGGAAAAACTTTTCGATGTTCAATTAGAAAACATTCGGCTAAAGCCATTATTTCCATCAAACTCCACCTATGTTTAATGTTTGTGCCTGCTTATAAATAGGCCCGTGTAGAGGAAAGTGTAAAAAATATGCTTGGTATATGTAGCTATTCCTATAACAAGTCACTACTTTGCCTCGCATCATATTTAGATGTATTTCTGATAATTACAACTTCCGATATTTCTAACTTAAGTCTGTGGCTTTCTGGGCTTTGAATTAATGAGAGTCTACTGTAATGTGGGCGTGCAACGGTGTTGTGAGGAGGGGGCTGAGCGTGCTGGGGCTAACCTCCCCGCCTCTTTCTCCCCGTCGGGAACGAAACAGAAGGAGCTGGCCAAGTTGGAGGAGCGAGTTCAGATGCTGAGGGACAATTGCGGCGTAGGTAAACCCTCGGTGCCGCTCTCTCGCACCCCGCTTGGAAGCCTGCAGCCCGCTCCACTCTGGTTGCCTCGACGCCCCGTCGACTTCTCCGCGACCCCGGGCGCTTCTTTTCTCTAAGGTCTTGCACCGAATGCTCTCGACATCTTCCAACCCGCTCTCTGTTCCTCGCTACGACCGCTTGCGCCCGAGGTGGCGGCTTTTTCGGGAATTTACCGGATCTCTTTTTGCCAAGACCCGTGTTCATGCTTTGTACCTTGCTTCTGCTTCTTCCTTTGCCTCGCCACGTGGTTATGGGACTTTTCTTCGGCACTCACATTCTTTCGTAGTTTTGGCGTTGGAAAGTGAAAATGTTGGAGCTGGTGATGAAGAATTTGCCTTGACCTTGATGGCCGTTGCTGTTCTTTGAGGTTTGGTCGACATTAAAGGCCATTGTAGCAAAGATGGGGATGTACGTGTGCACGTAGCGAAAGGAGGTTCGAATATACCTTGTTGTCAGGCACTCGAGATACTGCTGAAGGTCCCGAAAGAACTGACTTTGCGAGTTCAAATTCAAGCTCCAAGACAAAAGTTAGACAAATTCCGTATAAGAAGCGAACCTTTTCATTTTTTTAATGAGGGTGGAGCCTTATTGAATTAAAATTGGTGGTTCTGAACAGTCGGATTAACTGAGGGCCAGCATTTATTGCAGCCAGGTTGATCGATACAATATGATTGGACTTTTCCTGGTTTGATTGACACTGTTATGTTTCTGCACTAGAATTTTTAACAAATGCCTTTTAACTATGGTGTAGAAGATAGGTAAGCAGTTACTAGCATCTAATTATTACCTCATATATATAAAAACAAGCCCACAAACACATTTAGTTATGATAATTAGTAGAAGGAAAGACATTGATAGGTAAGGGTGATTGCAGGCTTTGAAAGAAAAGTAGGATAAGGATTATTTTATCACCTGAGATCAGATGTTAGTGTACATTCATAGTGTCTGTCTTCAAACATTGCTCTGCCTATGTTTTGCATTGCTTATGCTCTTTAATTTGTGCTTCAGATTTGCTACTAATATAGAATTACTCCACCAGCAAACTTGACAGTGTTGAACGTGACCTCTCGCAGACTGCCAAGAACCTTGAAGCCAAATGCACCACAACGGCGGACGAATGTCGTGACCTCACCATTAAGTGCAAGGTAACCGGGCCATGCTTTGTTTGGTGTGCATCCAAGAGCTTTCCTAGCCTTTCTATGTGTTTTGTTGCTTCCATTAAATTTTGTGTATTTTAATGACTGTTTTTTGATGGGGTGTTTCTCGAGTGGGATGTGCTTGCCTTGACAGCCAGGGCTCATTCTTGGCATTATTTCTTCGCAACACTACAAAAGTGCCATCTTTCTTTTTTCTCATATTTGTCCCCAACCCTTTCTTGTTATAGCTTGTTTGTTTCTTTAGTCTTCTTTTTCGTGCTTTTTTACTGCATTTTTATGTAATTTTTTGGTGTTCAAATATTTATTTTTATTTTTGAGGAATTATTTTATGTTTTATAATTATTGTTTTTGAAAATGCATTTGAAGCTTTTTAAGAAATTCTTTTAGGAAATAGTCTACATATTTTTTAGAGCATTCTGGTAATACCAGAGAGACAGGTATGCCTGAAAATCGAGTTTGCTCAATTGTAAGCAAATGCAAACATTTTTCTAAGAATTATTTTTTAAACGAATTTCTATTTTTTCTGTAGAAGGTCAGGATGCAGCCCATTTCCAAAGGACTTTACGACATGTGACCTTACAACATAGACGATCATGGCGCTGAGTTTTGATATAAACACTTTCTCTCCAAATAAAACCTGCAATTTTTGGAGCAGCTGTTTTGCCCGTACGCTAGTGTATTTTATATGCTCGATTTACAGCTCGGTATTTTGACTATTGCGGTTTTGGATAGCATTTTGGAGAAATATTTACAGAATGCATTGCGTGTCATAGTCATAGTCATTTACAGTTTGTACTCGCAAAGTAGTGACTAGGGTTATAAAATGCATAGAACATTTATGTGGTAAGCTGTTTGTCAAGTTAGTGAGTGGTGAAATGTTGTGAGTGGTTTCTGTACTCATAACCCCAGGGTAAAACCATTCAAGTAGAGTCTTGGCAGGGGTCATAATGGACCTTTTTCCAGTAACAAGTGCTGTCTAGCGGTTTTCTTGAGAACTACAAACTGAGGGCACTTCAAAAAAGACAAACATTCGCACTTGTCGCTCTAACAATGTCTAGTGTTTTTTTTTTTTTTTTTTTAGAATTACAAATTAAGGGTTATGTGAAGGCACTCCCAAATAGACAAACAATCACCCTTCATAAGTCATCTTTTTCTTTCACTTTAATTATCGTAAACTAACTATCATGTTTTCTTTTTTTTTCTCTTGCTTTTCACAAGCCACACACTTGCCAAGAGCTACATTATTACAGCGGAGCTCTTAAGGGCTAGTTTCCTTAGGTTTGTGTCCCCCGCAAAGAGATGTCGATACAAAACTCTGGCTGCCGTCGTCGGTCATAGGTGGCGGTAGCTGTCCGGAGTGTTGTGTCGACATTTATTTGCTGGTGGACACGATCCTGGGGAAAGTAGCCCTAACAGCTCCGCTGTAAGATAAATGATTATCGTTCTCTTTCCCCGGTCAATTTGAGCAACCAACTACGGAGCTACAGAACAACATCAGTGCATAGTGTCACTACATATGGCGTTTCTCGAAGGCCGTTGAACAAACAAAGCTATTCTTCCGCTGATGCTTCGCCGTGTCCTTGATGATGCTGGATGATATGGACAGAAACAAGTCAGCCGCGCAGCCCCGGCAAACTGCAGAGAAACACGATGAACACGATCACAATACAACTTAAACTACATTGGCTACTCAGCTGCTACTTGTACCATGGCGTGGCTAACGTGGTCGCCGTACGGTAATGGCAGCAGCACACTGGGAGCGAGAGTAGGCGCTTGCAGAGAGGACTACTGGAAAAAGGTCCATTAGTTGCTGTTAGTAAATTTCTATTCGCATTCAATTTAGTTTAAACACTCGCTCAGATGGAAACGGTAGTTGAACGATCCCTTACGGGCCTATGCTCGCTGAAGAATCTATGCACTATGTATACAATATTTCGAAGTGAGCTGTTTCAATATACTAGAAGATTTAACTTTTTCTGTTTCTTGCTCCTCTTACTATTTTCCCCGATTCACTTCAGAAATTTTTAAGCCGAGTGCGACCCAAGTAATTTATTCGGAGAAATAAGCCAAGCTTCTCAAACGCGTTGAAATTTTTCTTTTCATGCGACTCCGTGCCGGCCCCCGTACGTTACCGTGTCTAGATTGCGCAACTTTTAATGACGCAACTCGTTCGTGCGGCTCTCCCGACTTTACTGACCAGTTTTTAAGTTCGCCTCATTTGAGACAGGGTCTGCGTTTACTGCTAGGCGTTTTTGGTTTGAGGCCGAGTGGCTTTTTTTGGGTTGCTCCCTTCCCTTCTGCTTGGTTTGTGCGACTCGAGGTGTTGGAGCTGGAAGCCCAACGGGAGGCCGAGACGCGCACACGGGTGGAGCGGGACTCCCAGGAGCTCGAGGAGGAGCTCAGGAAGGAGAGGGCCAAGACGGACAAGCTCATCAAGGTGAGGCCCCCCCTCTCGCACACTTCTGGGGAGCCCAGGGCTGAGCTGCGCACACTATGGCGATGAGACGGAGCAGCAGCACACCAGCTGAGTCGCGACTCTCGATCGAGTTTCCTCATTTTCTTTCCACGGTCGGGGACTTTAGTTGCGCAGTTCCGCGTCGACTTTAGCTTTACTTTTAAATTCTAGAGAAGACAACAGTGATGCAAATAATTATGCAACATGCTTCAACGTGTATATGAAGGTGCAACGGGTGTTTAAGAACGGTAGAGGCAACATGATGGGGAAAACAGCTCAGAAAATGCGACTACGAAGAAGAACAAACACGACAGGACAATGTTCTTGTTTGTAATCCGCGTTTTCCGAGCTTTCCCCATCATGTATAATGTCAACCAACTGGCCCAGTTCACCACCTTATTACAGTAAAGACAATCTGTTACTCGGTGCTCTGTAATCACTACTTAATAATATAATAATTTGTTTTATTTCCATCAATGTACATCAGTGGAGGAGACCAAAGAAAAAGCGATGTCGAGACAGCTTGACAGGTCCTTGGCCCCCTCATTGAAGCAACGGAGATAATTGGCACAAAAGTCAATAGTACACATGAATAAGAAAGAAATTATTCGATCATATTATAAGCACTCAGTACAAGCAGAAATAAGCACACCCTTATGGTTTTAGGGAAACGTTGCGAAGTTCAGAAAAAGAAATTCCTTCAACATTAATGTTTTTTTTTTAATCAAGACAATTTAGAAGCATCTGATACCCGTAATTGGTATGTTACACACTTCGAAACTTTCCAGTATTCGGCATGTCGAGTGGGGTATGTAGGTATGTGGCATTGTAAAGTTGCCTAATCAGTTAAAAAAACTGAGTTTCTGATTTGTTCAGATTTATAAAAGGAAATAAGCTTGTAGTTATATACTAGTTTTTTTCTATATCGAGCACTTGGAAGCGTTCAAATAGTTGTTCAGTGAGAATAATATGAAACATTTGAAATTATTCTCAACATTTTCTTTTGTAACAAATATAGTTTTTCCGGGTTCGTAAACGTGATGGTGCCCAGACAAGGTGACAATATACTAAGTGAGAATAAAACAAAGAGTTGTAAATTAATACCTTGGCACTGGTTGGGAGCACGAACTGACAACGATATGTTAATCCTATAATACGTGATAACTTTGAGATAACATAATGTATATGGTTATCCCATAACATAATTTCCAAAAAGAAAACCCCTGGAGTCTTAAAAGGATTGACAATCTTTATTAGACATGAATTTAATAATACAATGGCCTCGTTTAATTCCACCTTTTATGCCTTGGTCCAAAAGCATGGCTTTTGTTTGCTAGCATTAATCTTCAGGTAATTAAGGCGATTCTCACCGGCGATGTAAGTAGTCGCGCAATGAGAGTAGATCGCATCGTAAAAAAAAATTCGATGGTCACACTGGCGTGCGCGATAAGCGAGTCCAACGCCATGAGGAGCGAGTCGTTCTTCAAAACTCTCGCTCCGAGTGCCGTTGATTGGCTCAGCCGCCGCGACTATATCGCATCGCAGAAAGTCGGGTCAGGAAGCGACTGTTCAAATTGCGTCAGCTTTTTTGCCTGCGATGGTCGCTTTTGCGATGAAAGTTATCGCGCGACTAGATCGCATCGCCGGTGAGAACGCGCCTTTACACTTTGCCCAAACTTCAAGCTGTGTTAAAAGAAGTTTGCCCATTCTACTAATCACTTTCGTCTGTACTTGAAAAGAAGACGCTAGTATTGCAGCAAGTAAACTCTTCATTATTAGCTGTGCTTCTGCTCGTGAATTAAATTTGCACGGCCAAACACTTCTGCACCGAGGAAAAGCTGATTCTACGCTGTGAATAGACTTTAGCAACAAGTTTCTTCGGCCTATTTTATTTGTTGGTATTTTATTTTCTTAGAAATACCATAAGCTTTGCACTTATTTTGGAAAGGGAAAAGAGACTTTGTCCCTTCTAGCTAAATTATTGGTTTTATTTGTGTCTATTTTGAACAGGAAAGGTATGAATCTCTCTGGTCCTTACTAATTAATTAATAAATTTTCCAAATGTCATCTTTCTGAAACTCAAGTTACAAAAGTAAAAATAAATGTTACATTTTTTTTAATGAATTTTGTTGTTGTTTATTTACGGCTTTGCAAGAACAGTCACAGCCTTTCGGGCGTCTGCCGAGAAAATGCGAGGAGCAAAATTGCAACGTGCAGTTTCTGCAGTAATTGGCAGCTCTCGAATAGTGGCAGAGTTTTCTATTTTTATTTATTTACAGAAAAAAACCTGCAGCGCCAAAACTTCGGCATTATAGCAGGTACAGCCCATGGATTAATACGCATCAATAAAGTTAAAAGAGAACACCTGAATATACAACCTGGGCTGTCAATAACTCAGTGACTTTGAGGATGTTCAGCTTGTCTTTGCTTTGAGCATCTTTTGTTGTTTGGGGAACATTTTCAGACACTACAATTGATGAAGGACACCTGTGAGGAGTTGGAGAGGCAAGTTGTGGCCTACGAGACCATGTACCAAGAGGCGGAGAAAGAAAGTAGCCAACTTCGACGCTGAGCGGTGACTATGTTTTTTAACATGGAGTGTGTTTAAAGGATACCCGAGGAAAGTGGTGTGGAATGACACGAAAAACCTTCAGAAAATGTGCAACATAGACTTCAGAAGACTTTACGCTGCGAACTTGGTGCACACATCTCTTCATTCTACCGTTATTAAGTATTTAAAATGGCCTCCACTTGTCCTATCTACTGTAGCTGATGGTTGAGGGATAACGCTGTCCTCTCTACTGTAGCTGCTAGTGAGGAAAACGTTCGAAAGTACTAGAGATATTGCCACGGGAGTAGAACTTGCAGTTTGATTAGTGCTTTGTGTTTTTAAAAGAAACTTGACTGACAGTTAAATGACGTAAGTACCTTATTTACTCGCATAATGAATGCACTCGCATGATGAATGCACCCCTTACAACGGCTTCCAATATTTGGACTCTTTTTGTTTTCCTTGCCTAATGAACGCACCTCCAATTCTCGGCTCTGCGAGTCTCGAATTGCGTCCAACTTAGCTAGCCCCCAAGCCCACCAAGCCAATTCTCTTTTGCCGCCAAGTGGTCAGGCCAAGTCAAGCCGAGCCAAGCCACTCTCGTAACGGCTGCAAGTGCGTAGTTGCAGGAAGTGATCAACCGTGAAATTGAGCGGCGCGCACATTTGACAAAGCTTGGGTCGAGGAATCGCCCAGCCCCGGGACATTCTTTGCCTATCGGATGCGTTGATGTCAACAAACATGCCGTCATCTGTGGTCCTCTTTCGGACAGCAAAATCATGAAAGTGGTTAAGCCTAAGAACGGACGGTTGCGTTACTCTCCATGCTGAGCGAGCTTCGTAAGGCGCTTTTCCTTCGGCAAGAGGCATGCCGAAAGTGCCCTTAAAAGGTTTGCAATTCATAAAGCATGGTTACTGTGGCGTGACCCCTACCAGCCATGGGTGCGCCTCCATCAGTGGAGACGTGCCACAGTACCTTGCCGTGTCACATTGGGACCTAATATGACATTTGAATGAAGTGTGTAAATGCAAAAATTTTACCCCCCAAATATCTGTCAATTTTTTGGGGAAAAAAGCGTGTTCATTATGCGAGTAAATACGGTAATGTTAAATCCCATTGAAGGTGTTTTCAGGAGAAATCGTGAGTACGGAATTGTAACGGATAAGAAACAAAAGCAAAAGTGTGAAATACGAGGGGCAGTACAAAAGTAATGCCTCTAAGGGTTTGGCATATATATCTTAATGTGATTATCTTAACATGGATTATTGCTGCGCTTTTCAGAAACATTTAGGCGTTTTTCTCCATTAATACCCTCATTGCTCCGAGTATCCATTTTAATGCAAAAATTGCTTTCTTACTTTTGCTAACTTAGCCGCTGATTTGGGCCTGGTTTTTTGGTTTTGGCCAGCTAGGTAGTTCTCAGTATTTCTTTTACCTATGTAATTGGCCTTTCTAGCTAGATTCACATTTGAAAATTGTCCTATTTATTTATTGGTAAATGCTCACGAGGGAGTGGACAAGGGGACAGTTATTTTTCAGTCTTTTTAGTAATTATTCCCACATCAAAATCTGTTGCTAACTCAGATTTTGCCAGTGATCATAGTGAAGGTGCGTGCCATGGTGGCAGAGCGTTGTCCGAGCTCCGACGGCCGCTTGACGCAACTATGAGAGAAAAGGAGAGGAGGCGCCGAGACACCGAAAGAAAACTTGGAGGACGCTTAAGCTTCACCTTTAAGATTGGAACGCGATAGCTAAACCCCGCCCATTCACCAACCCGTGCAAGCGTCTCTGCTTGGCCTAGTCAGTAGCGTGTCTGGCTCGTAACCGAAGGGTCGTGGGTTCGAATCCCGCCTAAAATTCTTCAACTTTTTCTTTAAGGCAAATGATTTACTTTAAAGAGTGAAACCATTTGAGACAAGCGGTGACCTTTAATTCTCGTTACATGTCATGTTTTAATCACTTTCATTCCACGCGTGACGTCACGTTTTATGTGAGCGTTGTGGGTTGTTTGAAATACCCGTGCGAAGTCATGTGGCTGTGGTGTCGTGACCCTTTTGACCAATCGGAATTTTTTCGTTGCAATGCCACCAACGCCAACGCCATCTTTTCTGCGACACAAGCTCCTTAAAGCTGTCGCTTTAAAACGGTTTGAAAACCTATGTGCCCATTTAAAAGTGATATACACATCGTATTTGCACGAATATAACGCAACCACGAATATGCACAAAAGCAGTCTTGAAGCTCTTAAAGAAAAAATAGATTACTATTTTAACGCGAACGTTAAAGTTACCGCACTTGAGTGCATAGCAGAAGCGAAAAGGGCGCGAAAATTGGAGAATATATTATGTACAATTTGACTGCTTTCACCATCTCTGCTCAGCTCCTCCTCACTGACGCGTTTGTCGACTTTGGAGATGTGCTTGTCTCAGTTTCTTTTTCTTCGGCGTGAGTACCTTGTCCGTAAGCAATTCCTCTTGAACCACGGTGCACTCTGTCAAGTCGGTTGGTTTACGAAGCATAAGCACCGATGCACAAGTGCCAGAACATTGTCAAGCCATAAACTAAAAAGTGTGCAGGCGACACTGATGCCACGTGCCCAGAAGGCCGAGACTAAACGTCAGGCGCTTTTTGCGTTCCTCATAAATTGGAATTCTTCGTACGACAGTTTGATCGAACGATGGAAATACAACTGCACATTTTTAATGTTTTCTCGCTGCCGCCAAGTAAAATGCTTAATTCGCGTGGCGTAATTGGTTGACTTTGGAGACCAGCATATGTGGTTGAGTTCAAACATACATACTCGAATGCCCTTGTGGACTCGCTTTAAAAAGAAACAAGGAAAGTTGCCAGAACTTTGTTACATTGTGATATTTGAGCAGCCAAAAAGTTCTAATCCGTCAGTTTGAGTTTCTTGTCGTTGTGTTTCACGCGTGGCTTTTATTTTTCCGTCGTCTCTTAGAGCCGCCCACGAGGACACGGTGGACAAGTTGAATAAGAAGAATGCCCTTTTGAAAGAGTCCCTGATGCTGGAAAAAGCGGCCCGGTAAGTGTTGCCAGACTGAGGTTATTATCACAGTTGTTCAGTGCTAAAGAGGCCGTGCAGCGATATTGGGTCGGGATGTTCTTTTACAGAAGTTTACTGGCACTAGTATGACCTACGGATACCTGCGCGCTTTGCCACGGGCCAAAAAGATTTTTTGTCGCGGTATGTTTTAAGAGATAAGAAATGCGTAATAAATGGCCGGGCAATTGTGTTGCCCATGACACATGTGGCGTCTACGCTCTCGGCGCAGCTCTTTGTCGGTTAGTTTAGCAACTGGCTTGAAGGGACACTGACGATGTATTTATTCTTGCCAAGGTTTTTATTTGTTCAGGAGACTTGAGAGCCCAACTACCCAGAACACAATTTGCGGCTCGAAATTCCTTTCTCTCCACCTGAAAACTGCTGATTGGAGACCTGGCCGATTTGAGTCGCACTCACTCTCTTCTTTGCGGTCACATGGTGTTCTTTGTGGTTTGGACACGCACCAAGTAAAATCAAAGTTGTGGTTCATTAAAGGAACACACTCAATATTAAAAAAATTAAAAAAATATAACCATTTTTTTGTAGGCATGATTGAAGAAAAAAAAAAGTTGCACAGAGAATCGGAAGCACTTAGCATTTTCTGGGTAATTCTCAACATGGCGTCGTATCGCGGGAGTAGCAGGCTGAACGGCTGAACAAAGCGATGACGGTGGGCGTGGGACCTCTACTTCAGAACTGTTGTTCGCAATACCGGCAAATCTGTCTAGCTTCGAAAGAGAAATCGTTTACTGGTTAAAACAATCAGGATTTGTACCGTACGACACGCCCGGCCACACCAAGCCGATTGGCACGGAGACGTTGCCGAGTCATCGCCCATTTGCCTGGCTGAAGACATCGCTCTTCTTGCCAACACGAATTGGTAAAAGCTTCAAAATTGCGCAAACTTCAAGCACAAAGTGCTTGACTTCCGCGTTTTTTGTGCGACGTGCGCGTTTTTTGTTTGCTTCGCATGACCAAAAAAAGGAAGAAAAAAAAATGAAAGACGTTTATAATCTCCTGTAACGTTGAATTAGAGCTCAGCTCTTGAAGAGGAGGAGGGGAAGGTATGAAGAGGAGGGTATGCCCCTTCTCTTCGTCCATACCCTCCCCCCTCCTCTCCTGCTCCCCTCCCAATTATCAGGAAATGTTCGCTAAATTTCCTCTAAATTTAGTGGAAAAACTCCCCGCTAAGTTTAGTGTTTTTATGGGGAATCTTTTTCACTAAATTTAGCGGGAACTTTTTTTGCTTAATTTAGCGGGGAGATTTTTCCGCTAAATTGAACAGGGAAAATTTTCCGGTAAATATAGCGCGGAAATTGTTCCGCTAAATTTGTCGGGGAACTTTTTCCACTAAATTTAGGGGGAATTTTTTCCGCTAAATTTAGCAGAGAATTTTTCCGCTAAATTTAGCAGAGAAATTTTTCTGCTAAATTTAGTGGGGAAATTTTTTCCGCTAATTTTAGCGGGGAACTTTACCCATAATGGAACGCACGGGGACGTCACGAGTGACGTCACTTGTGACCCTCGTGACGTCAGACTTGAAGCCATTATGGGAAACGTCCCATAATGCAACCTGCGGTTACGCCGACGCTGACGGCGAAGTGGTGTGTGAACGCGACGCCGATGACCGACAACTTCACCGTGACTGTGTTGCTGCTATCGCTGCGACTGTACTCTGAATTAATGCGGGACTGCTCGAGTTTTCTGTATGGCTAGGGCACCGGTACTGGGGTGCCCGCAACGCGTCCGACTGGTGCATTTACCGCATAAAAAAATTTGTCCCTCGATTTCCGCTCAATGAAGCTGTAAAAGTGTTACGCCATCGGCGGCCACGATCCTGACAGTGTCACGGCAGCAGTGGTGCTTGTGGCAGACGCCTGTTCCGAGTCGCTCTCCAGCTTGACTGTCTGCAGAGGCCTCGGGAGTTGGGACGCCACGACGACGGCGACGCTCGCATTCTCTCCTGCTTCTTCCTGGGCTACACCCAAAGCCCAGGATCCCGACGTGCCTCATTCTTTCGCGATGCAATAGACCGATCCCACCAACTAGTAGTTAGGGACACTGCTGCAATGCATCGAGGGAACTTTAGTCTTTTGGTACGTGCCACAACCTCACTGGACCTCTGCACGTGCCAAGCTCCAGCACTGCTACCTGCCTCCTGTGAACTAAACTTCTGTCGGCTTCACGCATGCGCCGAACGCTTGGCGAGATCGGTCTACCGTATTTACTCGCAGAATGAACGCACTTTTTTTCCGAAAAATCGATGCAAAGTTGGGGGGGGGGGGCATTCATTACGCGAGGTAAAACTTTTGCGTCCGTATTTACTTGCATAATGAACAAACCTTTTATCCCGAAAAATCGACGTAACTTCTTATTTCTTTGCGCGCAGCGCGCAACTCCAAAACCAAACTGCGATGCGAAAAAAAAAAAAAAGCTCTCTCCATGTTTTTTTTTTTTTTGCTTCCGTGTTGTTTTTTTTTTTTTCCCCGCCTTTCGCAAATTGTTTTGTTTGCCCACGCTTCTCCGCTTTTTCTTTCTTATCTCCTTGCGTGCGACCTGCGCGACCCCGGGATTAAACTGTGCACTGCGCTGTGCAAAAAAATATAAAAAAACTCTCTTCTTTATGTTTTTTTTTGCTCTTAATTCCGTAAATTGTTTTCTTTTTTTTTTTTCCACTTTTTGCAAGCTTTTTTTGTTTGCCCACACCCATGCATTCGCGACCTCGCTCACGAGGATAGAAAAGTGCATTAATTTCGAGGGCTTCTCGCTTCTCTTCCCAATGTGCAAGGAGGAGGTGAGGGCAGGATTCCTTCATTATGCGCGCTTTGCTTAGGCGAGGGCTTCTTCGCTTCTCTTTCTTATCTCCATGCGCACGGCGCGCAACCCAAAATCCAGACTGCGCTGTGCAAAAAAAAAAGAAAAAAAAAAGCTCCTCTTTATGTTGTTTTTTTTTGCTTCCGTTGGAGCTTTTCTTATCTTGTTAACACCTTTTGCAAGGCGTTTTGTTCACCCACGCTGCCCATGCATTCGCGACCTCGCTGCGCCAGGATAAAAAAGTGCGTTCATTTCGCGGCGTGGGGGGGAGGGGGTCAAAATTTTGACGTCTGAGTTGGGGGTGCGTTTAATACGCAAGTAGAAAAAAAGTCGAAATTTTGAGAGCCGACTTGGGGGGTGCGTTCATTACGCGAGTGCGTTCATTGTGCGAGTAAATACGGTATTTGTGGTCTCTTGGGGACCAGTTTCGATGCATGGGCGGGGCGGAACGCTAAACGCACCAATACGAGATACGTTGCAGGCACCGTGCCCGCATGTCGCTCCGCGTGGATGTGACGGGCGGCGCCGTCGCATTCACGTGCGGGGCGACGTGTGGGCGTCGACTGCATGGAGTGGCGGCACGCAGGCGGCGTCAGGAGGAGGAGCTGGAGGAGCACCGGGCCGGGGGACGGGGAGGCGTCGGCAACCCTGGAGTCCCTCCGGCGGGCGCTGTCGGAGCGGGAGGCTCTCCTGGAGCAGATGGGGGCCCAGGCCCTGTCCCTACGCAGGGAGCTGGGGGACCAGGAGGCCTCGGCCAGGGCCTTGCAGCGCAGGGAGGAGGCCCTGCAAGGGGAGAACCTGGCCATCAAGGAGGAGGTTGGCACACTTCCCCGCCCATTTATCAAATCGACCCCTCGTTGGCCAATAACGACGCTCTTTTCACTCCGACGCAAAGGAACGGGCCCTCCTTGAGGGCCTGTGAACGGGCCCACCCCATTGTGAGCTTAGGGGTGAACGGAATATGGCCCGCCATAGTACAGTTGAAGAATGAAATCGGCTACGCATAATATTGTTTTCAAGCTTTCTATTTTAATGCTAATAGCATTCTTGGATACTTCACGCACTTTTCGTCTATGTATCTATCTATCTATCTATCTATATATCTATCTGGCATATTCTAACCTCTTACGCCGCGGGTCGATAAATAAATAAAAAAGACCGCGCCGGCTGGGATTCGAACCGTTGACCCTTTGATCAGCAGGCAGACGCGCTAACCACAGAGCCATGAAGGCAGTCATTCAAGGCAGCTCTCAAACACCTGTTTATATCTTTACCATAAGACGCTCTTTACAGCGCTGTCACAGCTACCGGTGCTCGCGCGTTCCATGCACAAGGGCTAGCTCAACCTCTCCCGCGCTCACCCCTCTCCCTCTAGCGTCACCCTCCTCTCCGCGCTCGGGAGACCTCTAGCTCAGCCCTCACGAGAGCGGAATGAGCCCTCGTGGCATCGGAACGCGCGCGCACCGGTAGCTGTGACAGCGCTCTGAATAGCGCGTCCTATGGTAAAAGATATAAACAACCGTTTAGAGTACCGTTGGTTGAGACTAGCTGAGACGCCAGAAAGTCTGGTCGGTACCATTTTGAGTGTTTGTGCGTATGGCGCGTGGCTTTGCTCGCTCCTAAGTGACACTAAACGTCACGTGCTGGGCTGCGGAGATCGTGCGCAGGGCTGTGGCAGTGTCAACAAATTTAGAATCGCCTCAAGAGTGGGCTGGCGTATCTAGAGTGTGCCGGCCACCTGACGAACGCGCATAACTCCGCACCTAGTTTGATGCTATTCGCATTAACATAGATAATCATTCCCAAAGGATGGGTTCTGGCTGATTTTTTTAATGTTTGTAAGTCAACGTGAATGACGTTTTCTTTTCTATGTTATGACTTTTCTTTCTTCGGTAATTGAGTTTTTTAAATCCCCGTAATTTTACGTTGTGTGCAGAATGTATTTTCTGTCGAATCGTAGTGTACCTTTACCACTCGCTTTTCGCATTGCCCTTTGGGCACTGAAGGATAAATGAAACTAATAAATAAATAGTTAACCGTGCGACAATGAACCCGAAAATGCACCGGGGTAAGCCGGCACATTCTTGGGGGTTCCTCAAGCACACAAATGTCTCGATTACCCTCGGCCTGGCCATGAGGCAATTGTTTTTCCGGTTTAGGCACGTTTTTAAGAATATATTTGAATCATACATCAATGCAGAATTGGGAGCGTCTTTAGTATTCGCAGTATTGTTAGCAAGGTTCGTAGGTGCTTACACTGTTTTACTGAAAGCGTGCTTAGGCTTCCTTGGCTGACATGCGAGGTAGGTGCGTGTTCTTCGTGATTAAAGAGAACCTGCATATAGCTATATTCAGGTTTCTATTTACCTTTTGATAGAATTGAGCTTTTTCATCTGCATTGTGGACCGAGCCAGCGCACTGCCTAGCCACGCTCGTGGATAAATTAAAGTGCTCTAGCACATAATACGTACCTTTGCTCTAGCCATGGACGAGCCGAGAATGGCAGGAAGGTACTTCAATCGTCCCACTTCCTGCGCGATCTTCCCACCTTTGACGCTCGTGCCCTCGCACGCGCGCCGCAGCCAAAGCGCGGTTGAACATGCGGGGCGTCAGACCGATCCAGGCGACACTGCGCGTTTATTTATTTAGTTTTTTTAACGATGCTGCAGTTCTCGATTGAGAGCAATACGGGAGTGGTGCGTCGATTGGCACGATGTAGACAAAACTCTTGTTCGACGTCGCTTGGTCGACCTTTGGACGGCTCTTTCCCGGTGCGCAGGCGTCGCGGCACATCACGACAATAGCGTCCCTCAAGTCAAGCAACCTGATGCTGAGCCAGGAGCTGGAGGAGTGCCGGGCGAGGCACGCGGACACCCTGGACTACGTCGAGCAGCTCGAGAGCGAACTGGACGGCCAAAAGGTGACGCGTCGTCCCGACGGGGCACTAAAGTCGCCGCTCCGCACTGCGGCTCCTCTTCTATCCAAACGGCCCATTCATGCGTTGCACTCACTGAATGCCCGGATTTCTTGCCTGGCACTTAAGTAAATGCCAAAAAACGCAGATTCAAAAAAAAAAAAAAAAAAAAATTAGCTTAAAAGAAACACGTTTGACTTTGAAGAAAAATCAGCCCAGAAAACACGGAATCCTACTTAGGACTGAGTCTTACGATCTCTTACGATGAGTGAGCACTAGAGGGCTTGTATTACGGAGAGTTTCCGACCGCTCAATCGGGGCCTTTGCAATACAAGCTGCGAGGAGGTGACCAAAGCGTCGATCATCTGCAAATGTGCCCGCCTTTCCGCCTACTTTCCTCCTCGCCGTGTGAAAACGCCGGGCATGCGCACTTGTTCCCAATCTCCGTGGGAGGTGTCTGCCACTAAATTGCAAATGCTCCGCATGGTTTGAGATGGACACTCTCTTTAATCTAGGCTCTCTGGAAGGTGCGCCCGCATGCTGGCGGCCTCCGTTAGCTGACCCTGGAAGTGTATTTCACTAGAGCGAAGGTTTTTGCAGTATTGGTGAGATCAAATATATTCATACCATATATGAGATCTCATTGCTGCAGGGGTCAGCAACAGGCGGCCCTCAAGCTGCATCCGGCCCGCGAGGCAGTATTATACGGTCCCTGGCACGTCACTAAAAACGACCCTCCCCCAACATACTCCAGGGCAAGGTATATGTTTGGTTGCGAACCTTGGTATAATCAAACATATTAACTCCGAACGAGATGAATATGTTTGAAAGATGGAGTTGGCTCATACGGTAGAAGTAGCTTTTGTAGACCACGTTTCGGCGAGCTTCCAAAGGTGAATATTAAAATGTCCCGACTTCATCACGGAAGCTCCTTTGTTTCAACAAGCTTTAGTCTGCTTTACCTTCACTTAGGCGCAGCTTTAAAGGGGATAGGCGTTTGTGTATTTGCAAATTAACTCCGAAAGCAAGCGCCGGTTTGAGACTGCCTTAGTTGAATTGATTTTTGTTAGAATATTTTGATGTGTGTGTTTACATACTTACGAATAATGAAAACACGACAAGGACACAGGCAAGCTGGTGTAAGCTTGCCATTAAGTTAAAACACCTGAGGCTGGGCGTGAAAAAACTTTGAAACTACTAAAAGCAGAAGAGACAGGGAAGGGAAAGGAATTTATCATAGGAAAGGGAAAAGGAATTTTTTTTGTTGCTCATTGTGTTGATTGGTGACAACCTTGATTTTAAAGTTGTTATCAGAGGTTTACTCAATAAACTTTTTAGCTGAGTTAGGTATGTCTTCTGACTTCCTTCCCTGTCTCTTCTACTTTTGGTTGTTCAAGGTTTTTCACACGCAGTCTCAGGTGTTTTAACATAATGATATACTTACGAAGAAAACGTGAGCAAAATACAAAGAGGGGACGATGTGCGTGTCCGTACACATCCGTCATCGTGTTCTCTTGGTCTTCTGTTCTCATTTTCTCGGCAATTTACGTCGTCTTCACCGTGGCCGTTTATTTTGTTTTGTAGAGCTTTGCCGAGACCGAGATGCTGAAGCTGAACCAGACCCTTGCCCAGCAGACCAAGCTGATTGACTTCCTCCAGACCAAGGTGGCCGAGCTGGACAAGAAGAAAAAGGTTGGCTTTGCTTCCCAGGTGACTTGGCGCTTTTGGCTCTGGACACGATTCGACGTGCACCAGAATCTCAATCTGGTAGAGAGTGATGCATCAAAAAGACAGATATGGTGGAGAACATTTGAGCTGTGCCTGTAATGCTGGGGTAGACGTTTGAGGTATTGTGACGCAGGCAAGTGGCAGTCCATCTTGTTAGAGCTTTAACGAGGACTGCCATATCTGAAATGGCCCATCCTGTCTGGGTGTGGAGGATTGTGATGGTGGAGGAGAAAAAATGAGGATCACGCAACGCATTACAAAGGAACTGACTTTACTATATAGAGGGTGCAATGTAAAAAATCTAACTTTTATTTACCTAGCAAAAAACTGTCTATTGGTCGCATAAAAGTGTTGTAAAAGATTATGTGGACGTGTGACCAGTGGGTCGTAAAAGTGCAGGTGTTGCAGTGTCAATGTGATTTTCATACTTGGGAAAAGTACTTTTGAAGTGTAGTAATTTCATCGCAATTACCTAGTTTCAAAAGTTGTTTTTTGCGACTAAAATTATTGCTGCTGCATGAAAAATAAGGCATCACTTTCGTGCGTTGGTTTTAATATCAATGCAGTGCGCAAAACAATTAAAATCACTGCCGCACAAGTGTAATGTAATTACCGATACAAAAAGTAATTATCGTAAAATCCTGAGAGATGTCCCACTCCCGAAAGGTAACCTGCCCCTATTGCAGGCTTGATTTGCTATTTTCTTTTAAACACCGAAAGATAGCCTACTTCTAGTAATTGCAGTGTTGGGATTAATGATGACCTCGATGTAAATGCATCTACTGTAAACTTCCGAGAGAACGGCCGCCCTCGAGAGATCGCCCATCCCGTTTTTCTGGCTAAATATCTATAACTTAAAAATTCCCAAACATCGCCCACCCTTGATTTCCGGCTGGACGTCACGCAATGTCCAACGGGAATTGCATCAACCGAACAATTTGCTGCACCCGCACGTCTGACAAGCGAGTTTATAGCAGGTTCCCACGCTTTTGTCCGCGATCTGGGCACGCGATAGCGGCTCTTGGAACACGCGAGTTCTTCCACGTGTATGTTGCACTGTGAGGTGCAAATCTGCTGCGTCCGCAATCTGCAGTATCCGTTCCCGTGACCTTATGTTTTTAGCGGAGTCCCGCGTTTTGTCCGCGATCTGCGTGTCCGATTTCCAGTCCACGCAAGTTGGTCAAGCTTGTATATTGCACCGTGAAATACGATTCTGCTGCGTTTGCAATGAGCGGTATTTGTTCCCAGTAACATACGAGTTTGTAGCGGATTCCTGCCTTTTTGTCTGCGATCTGCGCGCGCTGATATCGGTTCCCGTGAAAGGCAAGTTTGTAGCGGGTTCCCGCGATGTTTATTGCACCATAAAACTTGCATCTGCTGCGTCCGCGATTTGCGGTATTCCTTCCCGTGATATGCGAGTTCTCGGTGGATTTCCGCGGGTCCTTCGCACCGTTAAACGCGAATCTGCTGCGTCCGTAAGCTGCGCATCGTATCCTTTTCGCGTGATACAGGAGTTCGTAGCGAATTCCAGCGTGTTTATCGCATCGTAAAAGGTGAATTTGTGGTGTCCGCGATCTGCGGTATCAGTTCCCGCATCACGTGGTTTGCAGCCGGTTTTTGATAAAGTTTTGCTGTGGTGTCCCCAAAGATAGCCCACCCCTGTTTTTCACCATTTATCTCTTCATTTTGGGTGGGCGTTCTTTCGGAACTTTACGGTAGTTAGCTATGGCAGGATAGAAGCGAACATTGCTGATGGATAAGTATAGTTATCTTTGCTTCATTGCCCTGCCGCGATACCAAGTTTGCCAGGGACACATGATCTTAAAATAGCATTTTGTTAAGACTTTTCTCGATTGCACACCGAAAGTTAGCCCACCCTTTATTTTCATCCAATTTTCTCTTGATTTTAGGTGGGCTATGTCTGGGGGTATTAGGGTACTACATTTCAGTTAACACAACTATTTCTGAGTAATTAATTAAAATTACAACTCTCACTAAAAGTGATTGTTACAGTACTATACTGAAATACTATGATTACAATATTTATTTAGTTTCTCCTTGAGGCTTTCCGATAGCACATTCTTGTTTATAGTCCGTTGCAACCTAAGAACGAAGGGCGAGGGTATAGGTAGGAGGGAGGAAGCAGACGGAACGCCAAAGAGAGGAGGAGGTTTCCCCTCTCTTCTCCAGCGCTCCGCCTGCTTTCTCTTCCCCGGTCCGTCTTACCCTTGCCCTTCGTTCTTAGGTTGCAACGGACTATAGGTAGTCATTATATGTAGAGGCTGCGGCACCCGTGTTCCTATTTACACCGGTGCCGCTACTCTCCGTGAATGAATGTGGACGCCAAACAATGAATCAGATTTTTTTGTGTTTTTCTTTTTTCGTTGTTTGCATGAAAGTTGTTTGGCGTATGTGCCGATGCCGCCCGTTGGGAGCCTTATTGGCGCCGTAAGAATTCTCTTCCCATTGCTGCCGTCTGTCTGGGCAGAAGTTCTTTGGGGGCGGCCGGAGCGGCAAGGAGGGGATGCTGGCCCGCACGGACGCAGAGGGGGCCCTGGAGCGGGAGCGGTCCAAGTGCCGCCGCCTCCAGGACCAGCTGGACAGCGCCAGGGCAGAGGCCATGCTGCTGCGCCAACAGCGTGAGTCCCGCCCGGCCGCATTGCTCCGGTCTTGAGGAGAAACGACGGCATCATTTTCACAAGCTTTTTAGATATCTTATACAGTTGGGAAACCGGTTATAATGTAGTAAGTGTGATTTCAAAATGTGTTCGCTATAGCCGTATTTCGCTATAAGTGGGATTTGCCAAAAAGTTGCGATTCTTTGCGTTCATTGTACGCCATGGTCATGCAGCATATAGCATAGGCTTGCGTAATAGATGCTGTACAGTTTTAGCATATTTCAAGTGCAAAGGAGCCACAATAAAACTGTGCTTCACTTCGTTACAATTGAAATTACGAGCGTGCATTATAACACACATTGCAACATGCCTGAAGCGCTCTTCCCCTTCTGAGCTCTTTGCGCGCCGCGGGAGAGCGTCTGTAAAACGAGGAGCCTCACTTGTGCACGAGTGTGCGTGCACTACCTTGGCACGACAGGACAGCATGTCGTGAATACGGTACAATATGTGCTTTCAACAATCTGAAAAAAAAAACAATGAAAAAAAAACACGTGGTGATTGATGTCGATTGGGTCGAAGCTCTGGTGGTGCTTGTCTGCATAGACGCTGAGCCGCAGCATGCGGAGCCTTTGTTCGTTTTCCATCCATGTCAGAAAGAGAATGTGTGGTATGGAACGTGGTTACATATGCATTTGAGAATTTGACTGCAGCGCCCTCTCGTCTATAAACGTTGAGCCAATGCATGCAAAGTTTAACGCGATTATATACGCATTTGACTGCAGCGCCTCTCCTGTATAGACGTTGAGCGGCTACATGCAACGTTTCATCCATGACATCCCCCGGCTCTTGAGTTACTACCACATTTCAGAGCCCCTACTCGTCCCGCAGTCGTGGCCGAGTGGTTAAGGCAATGGACTAGAAATCCATTGGGGTCTCCCCGCACAGGTTCAAATCCTGTCAACTACGCAAACAGATTTTTTTTTTCATCTTTTTTTTGCTTTACACGAGCATGTGAGCACATGCTCGTGAGCTCAGGAGCAGGAGCAGGCACCGGGAGCTACATAAGGACATGGCTAGCCCCTAAAAAGCTCTCGCCCATAATCTTTTTTTTTTTTTTTCATCTTTTCTTTTATCTTTTTTGTATCTTTTCTTTTTTTTTTCCCCCTACACGGTGAGCTCCGTACTCACGTGCTCGTGAGCACGTGAGCTCAGGAGCAGGAGCAGGAGCACCTGAGGCGGAGCTACATACAGACATGGCTAGCCCCTAAGGAGCTTCGCCCCTAAAAGAAAAGGTTTGATTGGAGGAAGTTTCAGGCGATAATAGATTAAATGGGAAGCAACTTGGCACAAGTTCTTTCTGCGTGTATGTCTGCCAAGGGCTGCAAGCACGTCTGGCAGTCTAGGCAAGTGTTCGACGCAGGCAGATCACTGCAAATGTGGTTTCGCGTACGTTAATTTTTTAGAAAGACGGACGTGATTCCCCCATTCTCAGACATGTTTGAAAAATTGTTTTCTTTCCCCCTCTTGGACGTGGCTGTAACCCGACTGAAAAGCGTGTAGAATCTTGATATCTGGAACACGTTGAAGTGACTCTCGCTAGCTCTGCAATGTATCTGTTTGAAAAGCACGCAGAAGTGTTAAAATCTGCTAGACGCTTGCAGAAGATACAGCAAGAGCCTCTCGCTGACTCCTTGGGGCACATGATA